>CAUYON010083806.1:0-12320 GCA_963573935.1 Arctocebus calabarensis | reverse complement strand
TTGGCCCATTCTGCCACTGTACAAGCTACAAATGCTTGCCGAGCAGCAGAGGGGTGCTCTTTCATAGCATGTCTGAAAAGTGAATAAAAATCTATATAAAACAAATATTCAAATAGTTTCCATAGGAACACAGATAAGTGACCCCATCTTCTACTCTTACATATTGCTGCATCTGTGCCAACCCTACTCTTACAAAGACATTTCAAAACTAGCAATAATTAAGTTAAATGGTCCCCCCAAATCCCTTAATTCATGCTAAACTTGCAGTTAACAGCTACAGAGTGATATCTACACATTAATACTAGCTGAAGCACAAGTTGCTGGGTGACGTTTCATTCCACTTTCCCAAGTACAAGACACAGGCAGAGTGCCAACATCCTGCTCTTCTACTTCAGGTAGGTAGTTGGGGTTCTGAATTTGCTGCACAAGTTGCCACGTTGGTCCTGACATCACATAGTAGATTGTCGGCCTCTGGAATCCATTGAAAGTAGAAGCAGCAGCTACAGTGTAAGCACCCATATTTTCAAAGATGCCCACATGCATTTCTGGCAGGTCACAGTGCTCAACTATGCAGTCAAGGCCATCGCATGTTAGTCCCCATATGCTGAATGAATAATACTTCTCATCTGGTTTAGGTCTCTTTTGCAGAAGAGGCTTTACATGAGCATGATCATAAAGGATGCAATTAAATGATCCATATACTCCATCACTGATGTAATACATAAAGGTTTGTTCACTGGACTCATCATCATCAGGGCCTATCTGTTCCTTTAATACAATTTTTTTTGGCAATGATATGATGCAACATAATATTTGCCTGGCTCAGCTATGATTCTCTAGAGTCTGATGAAAAGTACTTGTCCAATGCCGGGTTGATTACACCAGTGATCTCTTCAAATCTAAGCTTCACATCCTCAGATTCAGGAAAGCTACCACCCACACTAAGCAGGTACATGCTGAAACCAACCTCAGCTCCCATGTCAAAGACACAGCGGGCATCAGAGATTGCCTGCATGAAGGTCTCAGGATCAGTACAGCCACTTACTACGTGGAAGCTGAGACAAATAATTAGCTCTTTTGTCCATTCCAAAAGAAGCCTGCTGGTTTTGAGGGTGGCACCAAATTTAACACCGAGTCGACAGACTGCTTTGGAATCATCAGTGGCAATCCTCAAAACTAACTTGGCCTTTGGATGTGCTCTGGCAACTTTCATCAGCTCGACTTCACTGTCAAAAGTAATCTGGACCCCATTATTGGCAGCATACTTAATTTGAGACACTTGTTTATAAGGATTTGCATAGATAACCCTCTCTGGAGGCACCCTGAGACTTTGCACCAATTGTATTTCAGTCATGCTAGCACAGTCAAATCCTGTCCCAATGACAGTGAGGGTCTTCACAATGGCTCTACTGTCATTACATTTGACTACGTAAAAGGAAGTGACACGAGGAAGAGCTTTTAGCCATCTTCGGTGTTTCTTCAGAACATCTCTGAGGTCTGCTACATAGAAGGCATCCTTATCATCAGAAGAGGAAACTTCATTGATTTGTTTGTTTGTTTGTTTGTTTTGAGACAGAGCCTCAAGCTGTCACCCTGGACAGAGTGCTGTGGCTGAAAGGGCCCGTGAGTTTCTTCTGGGGGGGGGGACCCTGAAATTCGGGCACAACATGGCATCATAGCTCACAGCAACCTCCAATTCCTGGGCTCAAGTGAGTCTCCTGCCTCTGCCTCCCAAGTAGCTGGGACTACAGGTGCCCGCCACAACGCCCGGCCATTTTTTGGTTGCTGCCGTCATTGTTGTTTGGCGGGCCCGGGCTGGATTCGAACCCGCCAGCTCAGGTGTACGTGGCTGGCGCCTTAGCCCATTGAGCCACAGGTGCCAAGCCCTTCATTGATTTTTTGATCCAGAATGTGCTTGGCAGTAAAACCTTCATCAAGGAAGTGGCAGTTAAACTCTTCATTACTAATGTTGTTCATGGTTTCTTGATGTTTCTTTGAAAAACTAAGAGATGGAATTTAAAGAAATACTTCCAGCCTCGGTGCCTGTGGCTCAACAGGCTAATCGCCAGCCACGTTCACCTGAGCTGGCGGGTTCGAATCCAGCCTGGGCCCGCCAAACAATGACGGCTGCAACCAAAAAAATGTCCGGGCATTGTGGAGGGCACCTGTAGTCCCAGCTACATGGGAGGCGGAGGCAGGAGACTCGCTTGAGCCCAGGAATTGGAGGTTGCTGTGAGCTGTGATGCCACAGCTCTCTATCCAGGGTGACAGCTTGAGGCTCTGTCTCAAAAAAAAGAAAAAGGAATACTTCCAGCTTCTCACAAAGGCAATTCTCCAGGAATTCCGAATCCCACTGCGTGTGTCCTCCAAACAACAGTGGAACCGTCCTTAGAGCATTTGGGCGCCTCGGGCCAGCCCCATGGAGAAGCGGGAAAGCCGGAGCTGCAAGAGCACTTGGCTGCCCCAGCCACACCCTGCAGCGCCTGGCTCCCGCCTGCTGGAGACACCGGTCTGAGGCAGTGCCAGAGGCCTGCCGCGACTTCAGGGAATGACCTCTACACACGTTTTGTTTGGGGAATGCAACCAATGGTTTTTCCGCTAACAGATTTTGCGGGGGCCGGGATGAGTCCGCTGCTAAACAGGACAGGCAGCGGAGGCAAAAACACCCGGCCGTCCGGATAAAGGTCCTCGGCGGGCCGCATGTGGCCCACGAGCCGTAGTTTGAGGACCCCTGCTCTAGACTATCCGCAGAACAGTTAATCATGTCCCAATTTGTACTGTTTGCGAATTTTTTTTTGCTTTTAATTTTTGCCAATGGTCAATCTGACAGCAACCAATTTCCGATTAGCAAAAATGTAGTAAAATAATTAGGAAGTGATGAGTTTTTAGTCTTTATTACCTTTGTATTAATATAATTTTCTTCATTCTTGGTACTTTTGTTTTTAATGTGTATTGTAGGGATTTTTTGTTTAAGACAGGGTCTTACTCTTTTGCCCTAGCTAGAGAGCAGTAGCACCATCACAGCTCACTACAACCTCCAGCACCTGGGCCCAAGGTATCCTCCGGCCTCAGCCTCCTTTGTGGCAGGGACTATAGACATGTGCCACCACATCCAGCTAATTTTTTACCATTAAATTTTTTTTTTTTTGAGACAGAGCCTCAAGCTGTTGCCCCCGGTAGAGTGCTGTGCTGTCGTAGCTCAAAGCAACCTCAAACAGTTGGGCTTAAATAATTCTCTTGCCTCAGCCTCCCAAGTATCTGGGACTATAGGTACCCACCACAATGCCTGGCTATTTTTTGGTTATAGTTGTCGTTTGGCATGCCTAGGCTGGATTCAAACCTGCCAGCTCTGGTGTATATGCCTGGCGCCTTAGCCACTTGAGCTACAGGCGCTGAACCCATTTAACATTTTTTTTGTAGAGACAGTATCTTGCTATGGTGCTCAGGCTAGTCTCTAACTCCTGACCTCAAGCAATTCTCCTGCCTCAGCCTCCCAAAGTGCTAGGATTACAAGCATGAGCCACTGTGCCCCCGCCTTACTGTAAGTCTACATATTAAAATTTAAAAAAATATTTTTTTTATCTGGGTATGGTGTTGTGTGCCTGTAGTTCTAGCTACTTGGCAGGCTGAGGCATGGGGATCCTTGAACCCAGGAATTCTAGGTTATAGTTTGCTATACCAACTGGGTATCCACAATAGCTTTGGCATCAGTATGGTAATCGTCTGGGAGCAGAGGAACATCAGGTTGCCTAAGGAGTGGTGAACTGGCTCAGCAGGTCAAAACTCCCTTGGGATAATGCCTGTGACTAGTGTTCTATCTAGCTTGGGAAATTTAGTGAGAACTCATCTCTTGGAAAACTACATATTTAATAATGATTTCTTTTTAGTTTTTATTTATTTTTATCATTTATTTATTTATTTTTTATTTTTTATAGAGACAGTCTCATTTTATTGCCCTCGGTAGAGTGTCGTTGTGTCACACAGCTCACAGCAACCTCCAACTCCTGGACTATAGGTGCCTGCCAGAAGGCCCGGCTGTTTTTCTGTTTTGCAGTTCTGCCGAGGCTGGGTTTGAACCCGCCACCTTCGGTATATGGGGCTTGCGCCCTACTCGATGAGTCACAGGCACCGCCCTATCATTTGTTTTTTTGAAACAGAATCTTACTCTGTCACCCTGGGTAGAGTGCTGTGGCATCACAACTCACAGCAACCTCAAACTTGGGCACAAGCAATCCTCTTGCCTCAGCCTCCTGAGTAGCTGGGATTACAGGTTATTTTTAGTTTTTAACAAATGGCTCAGAAAGTTCCTGAAATTTTAACAATTGGCTCGTAGGAGCTGGTCTGAGACAGTTCCAGCTGGTATGAGATGAAGCAGGCTGTCGTAGTCCTCTTGAGTATGTCGCCTCAGTCCCCCTCACATGGGTCCTCATTCCCTATCATCACTGCCACCCCTGCTGTGGGCTTTCTCTGCTCCCATCCCAGTCCCTTTTTTTTTTTTTTTTTGAGACAGAGCCTCAAGCTGTCACCCTGGATAGAGTGCTGTGGCCTCACAGCTCACAGCAACCTCCAACTCCTGGGCTCAAGTGAGTCTCTTGCCTCCGCCTCCCAAGTAGCTGGGACTACAAGTGCCCGCCACAACACCCGGCCATTTTTTGGTTGCAGCCATCAGTGTTGTTTGGTGGGCCAGGGCTGGATTCGAACCCACCAGCTCAGGTGTACGTGGCTGGCGCCTTAGCTGCTTGAGCCACAGGCGCCGAGCCCCAGTCCCTTTTTTTGTTTGTTTTTTTGAGACAGATCCTCAAGCTGTTGGCCTGGGTAGAGTGCTGTCGCATCACAGCTCACAGCAGCCTCCAACTCCCAGGCTCAAGCGATTCTGCCTCCGCCTCCCAAGTAGGTGGGACTACAGGCGCCTGCCACAACGCCCAGCTATTTTTTGGTTGCAGTTGTCATTGTTTGGCAGGCCCCAGGCTGGATTTGAACCCACCAGCTCAGGTGTATGTGGCTGGCGCCTTAGCTGCTTGAGCCACAGGCGCCAAGCCCCCAGTCCCTTTTCTACATACTGCTCCCCACTCCCTAGAGCTCAGCTTGAATTGTGACACTTTCCCTTTAAAACCTCTTGTTCACGCTCAGCCTCCATAGCTCAGTGGTTACAGTGCCAGCCACACCTGGGCTGGTGGGTTCACCCGGCCTTGGCCTGCTAAACAATGGCAACTACAATTAAAAAAAAAAAAAGCCGAGCATTGTGGTGGGCACCTGTAGTCCCAGCTACTCAGGAGGCTGAGGCAAGAGAATCGCTTAAGCCCAAGAGTTTGAGGTTGCTGCGAGGGCAATAAAGTAAGATTCTATTTCAAAAAAAACCTCTTGTTCAAAAGCAGTTCCTTAGACTGAAGTCCAAAGTCCTTGGGTTGCCCATGCAAGTCCTTCCCAATGCGGTCCCAATCTGTCTTCCCAATAGAAGGACAACAGTAGCTTGCATCTCCCAAGTCTCTGTTTACCATCACAATTCTTGAATGTCAGACTCACTTAGTCTGACACCTGGATATCCCCTGTTGGAAGGCCCCCAGATATCTCAACAAAGTATGTTCCAAACAGAATTCATCATTTTCCTCCCTACCCCACCCCCATGGTGCTTCTATTCCTGTAGTCTCTGATTTTCTTTTAGGCCCTCAACTTTATCCTGTTGCTGTCTCTCTCCAGATTTTTTTTTTTTGAGACAGAGCCTCAAGCTGTTACCCTGGATAGAGTGCTGTGGCATCACAGCTCACAGCAACCTCCAATTCCTGGGCTCAAGCAAGTCTCCTGCCTCAGCCTCCCAAGTAGCTGGAACTACAGGTGCCCTCCACAACGCCCGGTCATTTTGGGGTTGCATCCATCATTGTTTTTTGGCAGGCCTGGGCTGGATTTGAACCCGCCAGCTCAGGTGTACGTGGCTGGCGCCTTAGCCCATTGCGCCACAGGCGCCGAGCCACTCTCTCCAGATTTTTTGGACACTGTTTTTGTCTCAGGAATATTTTTCCTCTCTCTTTTTTTTTTTTTTTTTTTGAGACGGAACCTCAAGCTGTTGCCCTGGGTAGAGTGCCGTAGCATCACAGCTCACAGCAACCTCCAACTCCTGGGCTCAAGTGATTCTCCTGCCTCAGCCTCCCAAGTAGCTGGGACTATAGGCAACCACCACAATGCCTAGCTATTTTTTGGTTGCAGCCGTCATTGTTGCTTGGCGTGCCCCGGCTGGATTTGAACCTGCCAGCTCAGGTGTATGTGGCTGGCGCCTTAGCTGCTTGAGCCACAGGCTCCGATCGTTCTCTCATTTTTTTAAAAGTTATTTTACACTAGTTTGTTTAGGGCAGGGGTTCTCAACCTTCTTAATGCTGCAGCCCTTTAATACATACATTTCCTGTGGGTCGCAAACCACAGGTCAAGATCCTCTGGTTTACGGGGTTCCATTTTTACTCCTCAATAGATTTTATGTATTTTTTTTTTTTGAGACAGTGTTTCAAGCTTTTACCCTGGGTAGAGGGCAGTGGCATCACAGCTCACAGCAACCTCAAACTCTTGGGTTTAAGGGATTCTCTTGCCTCAGCCTCCCAAGTAGCCAGGACTACAGGCATCTGCCACAACACCCAGCTATTTTTTGGTTGTAGTTGTTATGGTTGTTTGGCAGGCCCAAGCTGGATTCAAACCAGCCAGCTCTGATGTATGTGGCTGGTGCCCTAGCCGCTGAGCCAATTTTATGTATTTCTCATATGCTTCTTCATTCATTGGTTCGTCTAGTTCTGAAAAGTTACTCAGTGTCATTTTGATCAGTCAACCATCTTCATAATAAAATTGGTTGACAAGTCCTGGATTTTCTCCCAGAGCTTCATTAATTTTAGTTTTAATAAAGGAGAATAGAGTTCACTAGCAGCTTTCGCATTTTCCAAAGCACCAAACTCATCTTGTTTGTTTAATTTTGTCCCAACTTCAGGCAGACTACAGTAAACAACATTTCCCAAAGCTTCCTGTGCAAAATTGCTGATTCCCACTGTTCCAACACCATCTTCTGTTGTTACCCATTCACGTTATTCTGAATTTATGCATCACTAGCAGTGCCACGTTTACAGGGCTCCCAGGAACATTTTTCTTACACTCTGCTCCCCTGCTTGCCCCCCTCCCCTAACTTTTTTTCTAGCTGACTCTTGCAAATCTCAGCTGATATATGTTGCTCCCTCTGGAAATCCTCTGGGAAGGTTAGGGGCTCACAAACAGTTTCCCTGTTCTTCCCATTATAGAATTTGCCACACTGTATTAAAATTGTCTACTTAATTGTCTGTCTCTCCCAGGAGACTGAGGTTTATGAGCTTAATTTTTTTTTTTCTGTTTTTGGCCGGGACTGGGTTTGAACCTGCCATCTCCAGCATATGGGGCCGGCCCCCTACTCCTTTGAGCCACAGGCGCCACTCTATGAGCTAAATCTTGTTCACTGCTCTGTTCCTCAGCACCTAACCCACTCACTGGCACATGGGGTGTTGAACAAATGAATGAATGAATAAGAGGTATATCCTGCAGCTTCCCTACAAACCTTTCTCTCCATCTATCTGGTTTCCTTGCTGTCGCCCAAGCACACCTGTACTTTCTCATTTCCAAAAACAAAACCCATATTTTTATTTGTGCTTAAGGGGACACAGTCAGAAAATGTCACCTTCTGAAATTGGAACTAATAGAATCAACATCGAATAGATGAGATCAGCCATCTGCAAAATAATCTACTTTAAGGATTGGTTTGTAAATATGATAGCAAGGAAACAAGGTCTCTATGGTGACCAGTGTGTCGCTGCACGTTGGGAATCTTTCAAATATAAAGAAAGTGATAATGTCAGTCAATTGTAACTTGATTGTTAGAGATAATGCTTTATAAACAGGAGGGCCCTTGTCTGCATGAATTCTTGAAAAGAGTTGAGCCACAGAGTCACACATTCCCTGTGTTTGATCATCTTTAAGAGCTATATTCAGCCCTTTACAGTTTATGAAGCACCTCCATGTGTAAATTTCCATGACCTCTTGAAGTGGGGCTTGTTTGCTGTTTCACTGATGAAAAACACCCACACCTTCACTAAGCCCAAGGCAAGTAAGAGAGTTAAGAACCTAAGGACAGAAATACCTCTAAAGCAGGCACAGAAAGTTCTCACAGTGGCTAGGGAGTCAACTCGCCCACTTTTGTTCACTTTGCTTCTGTGCTCATTTAGCAGCTTTTGGTTTTGAAGAGGTTTAGCTGGGGGCCTAGGGATGCCCTGAAGTGGGATGAGTTGGGAGAGTGCTGATTGTGGACTGCTGCCAGGTCAACCTCTTGTTTGTTGAGCAAACATTTATTAAACAAACTTAGTTAAAGGACAACCATGCAACTGTGCAACCCAAAGAGTGCTAACAGCTTAGGATATAGTGGCAGATAAGACAATCCTCATCACTCAAGCTAATTCCAGAAGTCTGACAAATAATTACAAATATGATGGATAGATTGTCTGAGTAGGGATGCACAGGTGTTCTGGGGGTCCAGTGGAAGGACCATCTACACTGCTCTCAGGGGAGGGTGTGAAAAGGCTTCAAAGAGGAATTGGTGCCTGAGCTGACACCAGAAGGGACTTAGCAAGACAAAAAGGGGCTAGAAGAATCAGAGCAGGGGGAGAGACTTTCCAGGGAGAGAGAACAGAAAGTGAGAAAGCCTGGGAACAAGTGAAGGGAGCAGTTGTGAGATGCTAGGCTGGAGACATAATTACAAAATCCAAATTAATATAATAATCTCAAAGTAATAACTTATTAATCGTGTTATTAATTATTAATCATGGGTTGATTAAATCAATACTAAGTTATATTACTAGTACTGACAACTTTACAATAACCACATTGTTGTAGCCAGGTTCATCTGCCTGTTGCCCAAGAGAAAGCCAACATCCAGAGATAGCAGAGTTCACAGCAGAAAAGGGGTTTATTCTGCAAAGTACTAAGCAGAGAGACAGGAGAATTCTCTCCAATTCACCTCCCTGAGAATTGGGAGGACAGTTTTTTGTTTTGTTTTGTTTTGTTTTATTGAGACAGAGTCTCACTATGTCACCCTCAGTAGAGTGCTGTAGCGTTACAGCTCACAGCAACCTCAAACTCTTGGGCTTAAGCGATTCTCTTGCCTCAGCCTCCTGAGTAGCTGGAACTATAGGTGCCCACCACAATGCCTGGCTATTTTTTGGTTGCAGTCGTCACTGGTGTTTAGCAGGCCCGGACTGGGCTCGAACACGCCAGCTTCAGTGTATGTGGCCAGCGCCCTACTCCCTGAACTATGGGCACCGAGCCAAGGGAGTACAGTTTTTAAAGACAATTTGTGGAGCAGAGGGTTAGGCAATCAGGGTCTTCTAATTGGCTGGTTTTAGGGTGGAATCAGCAGTCCTTTGGTATAGGTTGCTGTCTGGGTGGGTCAGCCCATCCACTGGTCCAAGATGAGTTGAGTCAGTTGGCCCAGTCAATCCACTGGAATGCAGGACCTGGAAAATATCTCAGAAACTATTCCCAGGTTCTGAGCAGGTAATGTTATTTACAAAGAAAAGTTTTATAAATCTTTATAACTACCAGCTGTGGCCTATAGAGTAGCAATTATAGAGTAACAAACAAGGGGACAGTGACTGACTATTATGAAACAAACGAGGGAACGGTGGCTGATTATTATTATTTTAGCTAAGCTTGTTCCTTCACAGAGTTTTTGGGACCCTTACTTTAGTTATTGCTTTGGACTCCTTCATCAATTCGTAAGGGCAGATTCAACATCTAACAGGCAGCAAATGACTAAAGTGCATAGATGGGGCTCGGCGCCCATAGGTCAATGGTTAGGACACCAGCCACATACACCAGGGCTGACAGTTTTGTTTTTTTTTAAGAGAGACAGAGTCTCATTTTATCACCAACATTTACTAGCTATGATGCTTGGCAAGTCAGTTCATCCTCCCTGATTCTCAGCTTTCCCATCTGTAAAAGGGGTAATAATAATTGTACCAACCTGATGGCCCCTGTGGTTCAAGGAGTGGGGCGCCAGCCCCATATACCGGAGGTGGCGGGTTCAAACCCAGCCCTGGCCAAAAAAAAAAAAAAAAGTTATGCCAACTTCATAGGGTTCATTGTGAGGATAACATGAATTAGAACATTCCCTGACAGGTAGTAAACTCTATTGAGTGTTAGGTTATCCTGGTCAACAAGAATGTGGCTAGTCCATTCGCGACACATTACAGTTTTCAAATCCATATTCTTTGCATCCTGATTGCACAATAAAAATGTTTAGGGCATGGGCACTGCCTGTGGCTCAACAGAATAGGGCGCCGGCCCCATATGCCGGAGGTGGAGGATTCAAACCCAACCCCAGCCCAAAACTGCAAAAAAAATGTTTAGGGCATTCATAAATCAGGGGCAATAACAAAAATGTTTAGAAAATAATATTGATATATCAAAGAACTCCATCAAAGTAGTCATCACAGGAAAAATTTGAACTTGGTTAGACTTTCTTAACCCTTTTTCCAGTTCTTAACCTGAACTGTAAAAAGGGTTAAATCACATAATGGTTGAATCACATAATGGTATTGGTACTGTTGAGTGGGGAGTGGACGAGCAAGGAAAAATCCACATTCTTTTCAGAATTTAAAACCCTGCGTCTTAGTCTCAGATAATCCCATTGGAGCCTTGCATCAAGTCTATGGAGGAGGAACCCAGGCAGTCTGATGTTAGAGCCACCTATAAGGTGAGGGCTTAGTTATGGGGGGGAAGTTTCTTCAGCATAGGCCTAATGGTCCCATGTAAGGGGGATTCATGCTTTTGTACAAGCAATAAGGGAGTAAGGGGACCCTGGTGGCAGGCCAGAATGCAAAGATGCCTTTTGGAAAGCCTCCTCCTTGGGAGCCATATGTTTGCAATCAATGTGTGTATGGCTGTGTGAGAAGGTCTGTCCTGGCCAGTGGCCAAGCCAGTTTTTTTTTGTTTGTTTGTTTTTTGTCATTTTTTGTTTTTATTGACCAGGGTTGGCATATGGGGCTGGTGCCCTACTCCTTTGAGCCACAGGCGCCACCCTAAGCCAGTTGTTTGTTGTGTGATTCCACACAGCGCAAACCTCAGTAACTAACTCCCTGATATGCTGGGAATTTTGTGTGCCATAGTTAATGCTCAGCTTCATCCCTTAACTCAGAATGTTTAAAAGGTCCTCTGGGCCAGAGCTGGTCCAAGGCAGAGCTGGGGAGGCAGGAGGTTAGCCTCTTATCCCCTCATATTTCCCTATTGGGGCTCCTTTCCGTGCATGTGATTTTCTTTCCATTATACACTCTCCACACCCAGGTACCCCTTGTCATCCTGCGGCCTTCCTCATACCCAAGCTTTCATGAAGGCCTGTCGGCCACTGCTTTCATTTCTCCCTGCCTATTGTGAAGGATTAGCTCCTACACATATCTTTTCTGCCTAACAAAGCCCCACTTATCCTTCACAGCTGCTTCTGGTCTCAGCTCTGCCCTGTGAAGCCTTTCCAGCTTCCTCAGAAAGGAAGGTCAAGGGAGCAGCCAGTGCTTGGGGAGCACCTACTGTTATACCAGTTGTGGAACTGGAATAGCCCTATGAGCTCCTACAGATGAGGAAACTTGGGTTCAGAGATGGCAAACAATTTGGCCAAGGTCACACAGCTATGAAGGGCAGGAGTGTAGCCCAACTTAACTTCCAAGTCCCTATGAATTCGAACTCCATTTCCTACACACTGCCTGCCCCAGGACACCTTCCTCTTTGATCATCTTTGACTCCTCTCTTTTCATCCCACCCCATAGCAGCAAATCCTGTTGGCTCCACCTTCAAAATATATCCAGAAGCTACTACTTCTCATCATCTCCATGGCAGCCACCCTGGTCTAAGCTCCCATCATCTTTCTTTCTTTCTTTTTTTTTTTTTTCTAGAGACAGAGTCTCACTTTATCGCCCTCGGTAGAGTGCCGTGGCATCACACAGCTCACAGCAACCTCCAGCTCCTGGGCTTAGGCGATTCTCTTGCCTCAGCCTCCCGAGTAGCTGGGACTTACAGGTGCCCGCCACAACGCCCAGCTATTTTTCTGTTTTGCAGTTCGACTGAGGCCGGGTTTGAATCAGCCACCTTCGGTATATGGGGCCGGTGCCCTACTCCATGAGCCACAGGCGCCGCCCTCTTTTTTTTTTTTTTGAGACAGAGCCTCAAGCTGTCACCCTGGATAGAGTGCTGTGGCATCACAGCTCACAGCAACCTCCAATTCCTGGGCTCAAGCGAGTCTCTTGCCTCTGCCTCCCAAGTAGCTGGGACTACAGGTG
>CAUYON010083804.1:0-51489 GCA_963573935.1 Arctocebus calabarensis | reverse complement strand
TGAAACACAACTATAGCCTAGGAGGGAGGAGGAGGGGGGGAAGGGAAGGAGAGGGAAAGGGAGGTGAGTGGGCTGATAGAAGGAGGGTTAGTAGGGGGACCACACCTATGTAGCATATTGCAAGTACAACTTGGATCTATCCGGTGTAGAATACAAATGTCTTAACACTGTAATTGGGTAAATGTGGTGAAGGCTATGTTAATTAGTAGAATGTAAACACTCTAATTTGTATAAATGATCAACACATTGCATTGAATCCCATAATGGCATAAATGTATTTGTGATCTATGTACAAATGACTTAATTAAAAAAAAAATGTGTGTTCGAAGCTTAATTCCCCAAAGTTCGTGTGTGTTGGAAGCTTAATTTCCAATGTAACTGTGTTATAAGGTGGGGCTTAAAAAGAGGTGATTAGATCATGAGATTAATTGTTGTTATCATGGAAATGGGTAAGTTATCTCAAGAGTAGGCTTGTTATAAAAGGAAATTTAGCCCCCTCTTGCTTTCTCATGCTCTATTGCTCTTCTGGCTTCTACCGTGAAATAACACAGGAAGGAGACACTCACCAGATGCTAGTGCCATGTTTTTGGACTTCCCAACCCCCAGAACTGTGAACCTAATAAATTTCTATCATTTATAAGTTACCCAGTATTTGGTAATCTGTTATAGCAACACAAAATAGAGTAACACATGGAGGAGAGGAATAAGATAAAACCCTGTCCTCAAGTCCAAAGAACTTCGCTGCCTAGCAGGAAAACAAAAAATACAAACACCATGTCTCCATTTTTGGAGTAACAAAGATAGTTCTCTCATCCTCATAAGAAAATTTCTTCATAGCTGTTGTTTCTGGTTCTCTTTGCACAGAGCTTACTACCCCCTTTATTCTCAGTTGTCAATGCAAACACAGATCCACCAAAATTAATGAGGGATGTAACTCTGCTTTTGGTCAGGCAAAAAATTTCCTTCAGAACCTCTTATTTTCCCTATTCCTTAGAAAAAATATCAGCTCTAGAAAAGAGATACTTATTTCCCCACAGATTATTTTTTCCCTTTCTCTGCTTCATGAATAACCTCCAAATCTACCCACAGGATAGTGAAAACCCTGCATCTCCCTGGAATCAGGAAATGGGAAGAATAATATAGAAAGAGTTAAGATGTATTTTGTAGCAGAAAAAAGTCAGAAAACAACAAGCTATTGTCATGATATGAAGGAAGCAAAACCATCAGATAAACAGGAAATAAGAACTTGAAAAAGTAGGGGTTTTAAAGGTAAGTTAGAAGTGCTGAAATGAGCATTAGGCTGGTTTTCACAACATGGAGAAATGATGCAAATGATACGTGGCGAAGTTCTGCAAAGAACACTGCCTCACCATGTGGCCTGGACACACTTATCTCAGAGGTCAAAATATGAATGGTGAATGGGTTCAGTTAGCAGCTGTGTGTTTGCTTTTTTCCTCAAAAAGCAAAAACATCTGTGTCCCACATTTACTTTGGCAGCATAACCAATAGTGCTAGAAGGTATGAACAAGCTGGCCTTAGAATAATCAAAACATAATGAAACCATGCTTTCATTTGTTTCTACTTATACTAAATCTATTCAAAAGCTTTGGCCATTATATTCTTCAGATGTAGCCTTATTACATACCACAAACCCAGAAGCTAGCAGCTGTTAATAACGTACATTGTCTATTATGGTAGCCACTAGTCCCACGTGGTATTTGAGTCCTTCAAATGTGTCTAGTCTGTAGGGGTTTTGCTGTGAGTGTAAAAATACACTGAATTTTTATGATTTAGTACAATAAAAAGATAATATATTTCACTAATTAAAAATTGTTACATGTTACAATATTTTCAATGTATTAGGTTAAAATACATTATTATTAAATGCATTATTAAAATTATATACACCTGTTTCTATTCACCTATCTTAATGTGCCTGCTAGAAAATTCATAATTATATATGTGGATTGAATTATATTAATTATATATTTATTGATATATAGTTTACATACCATACTATTCAGCCTTTTAAAGTTTACAACTCAGTGGTTTTTATATATTCATAGAATTTTCAGCCATCACCACTTGCTATCTTTGGAACATTTTAATTAAACCAAAAAATAATACTTTACCCATTATCAGTCATTCCCCATGCTCCCTTTTTTTCTTTTTCTTTTTTGCATTTTTTTGGCTGGGGCTGGGTTTGAACCCGTCACCTCCAGCATGTGGGACCAGAGTCCTACTCTTTTGAGCCATAGGCACTTGCCCCCACTCTCCCTTCTGTGCAACCTTTTGGAAAGTACTCATCTGATTTCTGTCTCTATGAATTTGTGTATTCTAGATATTTCTGACAAATAGAATGATGCAATATGTAGTCTTTCACAATTGGTTTATGTCACTTCCCATGATGGCTTTCTAGGTCATCTATGTTGTTCCATGTACCAGTACTTTATTGTTTTTCATGGTCAAGTAATTTTCCATGGTATGGATATACCATTTTTGTTTATTCATTAATCAGTTTATGGATATCTGTGCTATTTCCAATTTTTGTCTAACATGAATAATATTGCTATGAACATTCATGTACAAATTTTTGTGTCACCATATCTTTTCTTCTCACTAGGGTATAAACCTCCAAGTGAAATTGCTAGGTCATATAATAATTTTATGTAAAACATTCTGAAACAGCCAGCTAGACTGTTCAAGATGGCTTTAACATTTTATATACCAACCAGCAGTGAATGAAGGTTATGATTTTCCTATGCCCTCACCAACACTCATTATTTTCTGATTTTTTTCTACTATGAATCTGTAAACTAAAAATAAAATCCTAAGACAACTACTGACTGAATAGATCCCTCTTGGCAAAGGGAAACCTAGAAAAATCTTAAAACTGAGTTCCTAAACATGAAGGGAAGGGAGATCAAACACATCTCCTTATACTCCTTCCCTGTTGGAATTTAGACTAATGGTAAACTGGACCTAAGGCCATGCAAGTCAAATGCTGTATCATATCAGCAGGCCATTGATTTGCTTAAGAGATCAAAATGAGTGCATTGTGGCTTGCTTATTAATAGACCCCTTTATCTTAACTCAAGCATTCCTTTCTAGTGACTCTAAGTCTTTAAATAAAGCTTTCTTTCTTTCTTTTTTTTTTTTTTTGCAGTTCGGCCGCACCTGGGTTTGAACCCGCCACCCTTGGTATATGGGGCCAGCGCCCTACTCACTGAGCCACAGGCACTGCCCAATAAAGCTTTATTTCTTTAACTAATTACAAATCAAAGAATCTCTGAGCCCACCTATAACCCAAATGTCCCTACTTTGAGATATTGTGCCTTTTCTGGGCAAACAACTATATACCTTCCATGTATTGATTTATGATTTTTACCCACTATTTTTGTCTTCCTAAAATGTATAAAACCAAACCATAATCCAACTGCGTTGGGCTGTACTCAAGACTTTTTAGGTATGGATCCCTGAGAAATGGTCTTTCATATTGGCTCAGAATAAACTTCTAATTCAAATTATTTTACAGCATTTCTTTTCTATTATCAAATCCTAAAAAATGCTACGTATTATCTTATTACGGTTTTGGTTATATTATATTTTTATGGGCAGTTATGAATTATGTGATTTTTACAGAGGAGATACAAGTACTTCACTTTGTCACATTCATAGGGAAAATGTGGCTGTGTTATTTGCATCCTAGATGTTAATTTTCTTTCTTGTTTCCTCTCCCATCGAAAGCCCCACCTGTCTCCGTAACAGTGTTCATAGTATCCTACACCCAGTGAACAAAGCCTCTTTAACAGGACAGGGCACAACACATGTCAAGGAAAGCAAATAACAGTATTTGTATAGTAGACTAAAAAAATGGATAAGACTGTTCATAGTTTGAGACAAATGGCCCTGTGACTCTAGCCATCCTAAAGATTAGGGAGATAAAAATCTTGGCTCCCATATAGCCATACATTTTATCACTCAAATTTATCATCCAATCTGGGACAATGTTTTTAGTGAAAAGAAGCACTATTAATAACTTTGCCTGGACTATAGACATGAACTGAAACTGTCCCAGCACACTATAACATATGGTTACCCTGCTTATATCCATTTGTGGCATACTGGTTGGGAAGTTCTGCTCTAGAAAACTCTGCCTCTCTGAAAGGAGCTCATTACACTGTGCTTAGAAACATCCCAATTGCCCAAATTCTTGTGGCCAAAGGTACTAAAGTGCTATGCCTTCCCATGCTATTTTCATGAGAAATGTTATCTATTGGTCAGTTTCAATATCCATGGTTCCATTAAAGTAATAATTTCCTCAGATGCAACTTCTTGGAGGGAAGGTTTCAACAGTTAAAGGCACGCTAGCATCATTATCACTGTGATAGCATTAGTAGCTGACAGAAGTAGTTCTCCGTTGAGTTGAGAGGCCTCCTTCTATGCTTTGTTCCTACAACATTCATTTTTTTCCCTAATGCTCAGTTCTCAATAACAAATCCTCCCATGTGTCTTGCCAAAGACTCTTTTCCTCTTTCCCCAGCTTCTCAGTTTGCTCCTTTTGGCCTCTAAATAATGCACAAGGCAGTGGCAAAATGCCCTGGCCGGTCTGCCTATCATTTTGCATCCTGGGAGTCTCACACACGAATGAGGGAGTGAGCGTGATACTAGAGGATCCTTTTGTCATGGAGGTATTATTTGAGGGAGAGAGAAGGGGAAAAAACAAACACACAAATGAAATAAATGATGATTTCAATAGACATGTTCTTTTCCAGTCATTTAGCAATTTTTAATTTTAATATTTAGAATTTTACAGGCCAAGCAGTACATACAGCCTCCTGGGGAGACTTCCCCTAAATTAGAGGGTTTTTAAAATGTGCAATTTGGGCATCAGTTTAAGGCCATTCAACTTCTCACCATGATTTTTTAGACAAAGCCATGCAGCACTTTATGGAATTCCAAATTATTCCCCGTGGTTTCCCCAGGAGATGCCCTGCAAGGGCTGAGGATTGTATGTTTATAGCTGCCTCCAGCTGGGCTTTCAAAGAGAAGGCTGTAAGGGCTGCCTTCTCTCTGAATTCAAGGAGAGCTCATTTTATTCACAGATACATGGAAACAAAACTGGAGAGGAGGTATTACCCAACCTCCTAAATGAGTCAGAGTGTAGTAAAGAACTAAAAAAGAATTATGACATTTATCATTTGGGGGAGTGGGATCCACTGTGTCTTTGGTTTCCTTGCTGAGAAGCCTGTCTCCCACTGCCTCTCAATCTGTTCGGATCAAATCATACCTAGTCCTCTAGAGCAGTGGAGCAAGTACAGTTGGTGCTCCTCCCAGCTTTCCCCAGATCCCTTCCTCTGCATTTCTGTTGCTGCCTTCCCACCCACCACCCCTACTTCCTACCTGCTTTCCTTTCCAATGATCCGTATCTGCAGATCTTCTTTGGAGGGCTGCCTTAGGGCTCTCAGATCTGCCCTGCCAATTACCGGAAAGGGCCAGAAGTATCTAGCCCTGCAGTCCCCAGTCCCTGGGCTGCAGACCAGCACCAGTCCATGGCCTGTTTAAGAGCCAGGCTGCACAGAGGAGGTGAGCAGTGAGCCAGTGAAGCTTTATCTGTACTTACAGCCACTCCCCATCCCCTCATCACTGTCTGAGCTCTGCCTCCTGTCAGGTAAGCAGAGGCATTAGAGTCTCAGAACATCATAGACCCTGCTGTAGACTGTAGGGATCCAGGTCGTGTACTCTTTATGAGAAGCTAACGCCTGATGATCTGAGGCAGAGGCGTGACATGCTTGAATCATCCCCGAATCATGTCCCCTCTCCTGGTCTGTGGAGAAACTGTCTTCCATGATACCAGTCCCCGGTGCCAGAAAGGTTGGGGACTGCGGCCTTAACCAATAACTTAGAGGCACAAGGAATATCAAAGCAAAGCCGAGCTTCTCCATCTCCGGTTGAGACATCCCTGCAGTGCAGCCCACTTTCCAGAGCCCCTTGTGGGATCAGCCTGAAGCTGAGTTTCGTTTGGCTTCCTCCTCCCCTCCCCTGCTCTCGTCTCCCTACTCCCTTATAGGTCACAATCATGCCCAGCAGAAGTTCCTTAGTAAACCATTCGAGTAGAAATGCTCAAATCAGGGTTATAGGACACCCACTTAAATTTGAATTTTAGACACACGACTGATGATTTAGTATAAGTATGTTACATGAAATGTTTGCTATGTCTACTAAGTCATTATCTGTTTCACATCCGAGATTCACCTATAACTGGGTATGGTGCATTTCTATTTTCTAAATCTGGCAGCCTTTTCTAGAAGACCCTCATAGCAATCCATTGAGGTGGTTATTTCTATTTATTATTTAGCTCAAAAAGGTTAAAACCTATAGCTTGGAGAAATCTAGAGACTTTTCAAAAGTCTTACAGGCAGTTTTCTGAGTCACACTGAGGACTTGGGAACTTTTTACTGTTTTTTGGTTTGTTTTGCTTTTTTTTCAATTTTGTCTCATTTTCTTAGAACTATGCACTTTTCAACCCCCTTTTGGAAAAGGCAAGTTATCAAATGGATTCAAACTAAAGTTCCAGTATGGCCAACCACCTCTTGGTGTGTTGAACAAGTCAAAATATAGTGCTTTACCAAACAATGCCTGAATAGGAAAGAATAGGAAAATGTGAATTTCCACAGTGGAAATATCTCATCTCTTGATAGGTGACCTTCTCCTGCCCCTCATACAATATAAGTAACCCATTTCCTTTGCCTTTGAATAAGGCTGGATATAATTTCAAGGTTTATAAAAGAGAAGAAAATGAAATGAGCTTTGGACTTCATCAGTTCACAAGGTAATAATAAAGCAGTTCCAGTTACACCCTGACACACGGGAAATAGTAGAGCGTATAGTTTGGGAGCTCTGGCTTTGAGCTCTGTCACTACATGAATTCAAACCACAATACTTAGTAAGCTAGATGATTTAGAAATCTCTGAGATTTGACCCTACTTGCATGCTAACACGTCACTGTGCCATAGTTTCATGAATGTTTGCAGAAGAAATGAGACAGACATTTATCATTTACAGCAATAGCTATAGCTGGAGTATTAGCATTTGTGCCATTTCGAGAGCTCTACTTCTTATCGGGAGATACAAAGGTGATCAGGTAATTGCCCACTCACACCTGGTTACATGACAGGAATCCAGAGGTTAGAGAACCTGAGTTTTCATAATGGACAGTGAGCCTGGAGGGAGACATTATTGTACTAGGGAATAAACAACTTTGCCTTTGTTCTGTCATCCGAGTGTGTTTACTCTACAAACATCCTTGTAAAGATAGTTCTGAAGGAAGGTAGTGCCACTGCTTACAAGACACACGAAACGGTAAGAGATGCCAGAGAATTGTCTCCTGGCACTAAGTCTCAATTTCCTTGACACTGAAATGGGCATGACAGTTTCAACCTCATGGTGCTCCTCTTCACTTTCTGTTTAGAGAAATTCTTTTATTTTTCCTACTTCTGTTTCTTGCCTCATCTACAACGATCACATGATTTCGTACAAAGGCGGCTGTGGAAGTAGAAAGTGCCCTGGGTGTGGCATCAGAATCCTGGTGTTTGTCATCCCTTCATTAAGCACGTAGCGTCCACAAGCCTCCACGCAATGCCTGGAACAAGCCCAGACTGGTTGGCTAAATCTAACTCCCCTTACTTGAGAGGGATCTTGAATCTCTCCAAGTCTTCCTTCACTCTAAAATAAGACTAGCACTACTTTCTCTATGTCTTTACTAGGAATGATGAGATCATGAATGAGAAACCACTTTTAAAATTATAAAGTGATATATTCATTCAATTTTTCTTCAACACTATCTTTTCAGTAAGAGCATGGCATGTAATCCTACCAATCTAGTATTGCCCAAATTTTATTAATGGACTAGCATATTTAATAACCAAGGAGATAGAACAGTTTTATACCCAATCCCAAGTTGCATAAAGGATGAAAGGCAAATTAAGGTCACTTCATTGATATTCTGCTCTTAGTTTCTAATTTCACAAAGACTTTGTGTGCTCTGTCTGCTTAACCTGACTTTTTAGAACTTTACTAAAATAGTAGGAACAGTTCCCCTTACAAAGTCATTTGAAAAACTTTTGTGGAGTTGGTTTGTTGACACATTCACTCAGTTGTTAAATAATATACTTGCATACAATCCAAATATTTTAAAATTCTTTTTTTAGGGCAGGAAAATCATAAAATGGTAAATCCCTAAAGGTCAGACACAGTGTTAATTTATCTATTCCTTTCCCCCATTTTCCAGGTTTAGGTGAAAATGGGATGGAGATAACCCCACATCATTTTTTCATCAGTAAATTGTGGTACTTATTCCTAAACCTGAGTGGAAAGGTTCTCAACTTTCCTAATGTCTCCTAATGCCATGACCCTTTAATACAGTTCCTCATGTTGTGGTGACCCCCAACCATAAAATTATTTTCATTGTTACTTCATAACTTAATTTTGTTACTGTTATGAGTTGTAATGTAAATATCCCATATGCAGGATGTATTTTTATTGTTACGAAGGGGTCACCACCCACAGGTTTAGAACCGCTGTCCTCAACAGAACCTGAAAAACATGTTTTTATCCTATTTTGAAATTATAACAAGCCAAGGAACTATGAATGCATAATATGACTAGTTTCCCTAGAAGACTAAAGCTTATAAATTAATAGGAAAGATTCACTTGCGTCTCAACCCTTTCCTAGCAAAGCTTCAGAAAATCAAGTGTAATGGGAGCATCATGAGGGGGAAAGAGGCAAAGGCAAATTACCCATGAGACACAGAGAGAGGGATTAATAGCAAATTTCTCATCACAGCAGTAAATTCCAGAAGAGCTGAGTACAACGGAGAAAAAATGTAGAACCCCAAATCATCATTCAAGAGTTAAAATGAAATACAGACATTTTCAAACACATAAAAAGTCAGAAAGTTTGTCATTGCTAGACCACAACCGGGGAAAGTGGGAATTAGTACTGATTTCAGTCTACCTGAAAGGTACAAAAGAAACAGAGAAATGCATAATACAGGCAGGTAAAAGATAGAAAAATAAAATATATTGGTAAGTCTAAATAAATGTATGGGAAAAAGTGTGCATGTGTATGTATATAATAATAAATTGGAATGAAAACTCCAGATTCCGAGAAATACTATCTTGGGAGTTGGGAATAGGTTCTAGGTTGGGATGACATAGGGAAGTTTAGGAGGGCAAGTACTAATTGACTTTAGATTTGCTAGACATATGTTAATAGTGTGCTTGTCGATAATAAGGAAGGGAAAAAATGGAATGTTTAACTTCCAAGCAGCAAAAAAAGGAACAAAATTCAAACAACTCAACAAATCAGAAAATAAGACATCTACAAATTAAAAAGAGAAAGAATGTATAAGAAATCAGTACCAATATTTTAATATTTGAATCAATCGATCATTAAATTATTAATCAGTTGAACTCATCCACTAAAAGAGATTTTTAGTTTTTCTGAAATCATCTAAGTATTAGTACAAAATTCTCTCGTGGTTTTAAAGATCTAATTACATGTATACTATCATCAATCATCATAAATAAGCAAAAAATAAAGATAAATATTTAAGTTGATAGATATCTGAATTATACTGATTTTATCTTTACAAATTATATGACTGCATTAAATTATCACATGTACCCTGAAAACACAGGGTGTACCAGAAGTTGAGTGGTTGTACATGGGGCAAATGGGAAATTGTACCTAAATGTACCTTTATTCACAAAATATTACAAAATTTTACAAAGAGGTGGCCAACATGTAGAGAATATTTTGTAAATATTTTATAAAGTTTTGTAATGAATATTTTCTGAATAAACGTACATTTAGCTACAATTTCCCATTTTCCTATGTCTAACCTTTCAACTTTTGGGACACCTTGTATATACATCTATGGTATAGAAATGAAAGAAGAAATAAGCAAAAAGACTCCAAATACCAAATATTTGAAAACTAAAATAGATATCTAAATAATTAATGGTTAAAGAAGAAAAATATTATTCAATATTAATATTTTATTAAAGCCAGTCCATATCAAAATGAGTGGGATGAATTTAAATACTTAAATATTTTTTATTTAAAAATAGAAAAAGGAACTAAAAATAAATTAACTCAGTGGTTAACTCATAAAGGTAGGAAACACTAAATGAAGCAAGAGGAAGAAAATATAAAAGAAGTTAAAATAAAAATATAAAAGAAATTAAAATGGAATAAAAAAAAAAACCAACCAAACCCTCCCACAGTGGCTCTATAAAGCTAATGTTGGCTTTATGAAAGTCTGGCTAATGAAATAAATAAGCCGAGAAAGAAAATAAAAGAGAGAAGACAAAAATAAATAATATTAAAAATAAAAGACATAACCAGGGATGCTGTAGTGATTTCAGAAAGAAGAGATCATTATACAGATTTTTAAGGTAATAAACAGGAAGCCCAGGAAATACATTTTTACAAAGAAATAACTGAAAGCCTGAATAGACCAAAATACTTGAATAGACCAAAAGCAAGTAGGCCACTAATCTAAGCTCCTACAAAACTCCCTCTAGATCTAGTGATTTTACTGGAGATTTCAACTAAACTTCAAGCAAAATGATTTCTGTCTTATAATAATAGGTTTACATTCACAAAAGAGGTCTACCCTGCTAACCCTTTTTATGAAACTAGCGTAACCATGAAGACAACACCAAAGTAAAATATGAGAATATAGAAGACCAAATTTATTTTCAAATTTGGAGGTACAAACAATCCTAATAATGGCAGAGAAAGCATTTACTACTATTTAACATTTATTCGCGATAAAAATGTATAGCAAATTAGGAAAGGAGACTTCCTAAGTCCTGGTGCTGGGGGCAATACCCAAAGTGCACAGCAGCTGTGCAGTGCAGAAGGCACAGAATGGTTTACTCCAGACAACAACCTATTTACATGCATATAAGGCATCCAGTTTAAATCCAGAAATAGCTAAAAACACTTGCTGTCAGCATATATTCACCAGATATTTAGCAGTGTTCTAGAGATTCCAGCTAACAGAATGATTTAAGAAATAATAATAAAAGATTTTAGGTTTGTAAAGGAAGGGACAATATTTTTATTGTTTGAGGCTGATGTACGAGTCAAAATAATCAATGCACAACTTAACTTATATAATTCGGCAAGTGACTATGACAAGATTAATATGTAACAATCAGTAAGACCCTAAATGCCACATTCTAACCAGTTAGAATATGTAATAGAAATATAGGTCCCATTTACAATGGTATGAAAAATTATAAAGTCTTAGCCTGAATCTAATAAAATATATCTTGTGAGAGAAAACATATATGAAGAACCAAATATAAAGAAAAGTATAAAATGTCATTAATGAAAAAAACTGTCATGAATGGAAATAAAAGACCTGAATAGCTACCACATAGTGGTAATGTTCTACGTTCAAGTGTGAGAAAGTTCAATTCTGTACAGGGTCAATTCTTCTAAAAGTTATTTTTACCAAAATCCCATTCAAAATCTGGAAAAAAATTTTTGTTGCCACTTGGCTACAAGATCCTTAATTAACATTGGAGAGTAAATGCAAGGATAGCAATGGCAGTTTTGAAAAAGGCAACTTTGTATACGAAATTCCACCTTTGTACCCAAACTGAAGCATGAATGCCTGAACCTTGTGGGTTCCCTCAACATGCATTCCGTGGTTTCTGCCCTGTGTAGCTGCTGTGCACTCTGGGTATTCCTCCACAGCACCAGGACTGGCTCTGATTGGTCTAAACCAGTCAAGTTCCTCCTGTCACTCCTGCTCACAATGTGGTTTCAGAAGCCAAGTCTTAGCCGAACAGGGCATAGTATTCCCAAGAGTACAGAGGCTGGTTCAGGAAAGAAAATGTGATGTAATTGAGGCCAAGGAGATTGAAGGGGAAGTTTCCCGAGTGCTTCTAGAAGAATCTCACTACCTGCAGTGCTTCAGGCAAAGATGCATTCTCTTCCTTTGGTGTTTTGTGGAGAAACATGTGGAACAAATGGTGTTTCCATCTTGCTATCAAAGTGAGGATAAAGCCTGCCCTACACTAAGAGGTGACTAGAGCCAACACCATCACAGGGAGACAGTGTTAACCTCTCTAACACTGGGTTAAACCAATCCTTTACCCTTTGTATTAATTTATGAAATTTATAATTTGACAAAATTATCTTCAGTGATAATGAGAGTTAAGTATTCACCACAGGGTTTCCCTAAACAGCAATTTCTCATAGGACATTTACAACATGATTCAATTTATACAAATTAAAGTACAAGCATCAAAGGAACATGCTCATGTATGAAAGAGGCAATATTTGTGTAGAGACCTACTACTATGAACTTCAGAGATTCTCTGCTGGTCATACCCTTCAACCACTCTCCTATATTATCTTTCTCCTCTACATCTGAGGACTCTCTGCTCCTAAACACTTTGTATTTTCTCACTTTCAAGCTTTTTGATAACCTACACTATTCAACTGACCAAGAAGACCCCCACTTATTCTTCTGTGTATGAAGCCACACTCATCTTGAAAACCCAGTTGAGATTTCACCCTGCTTATGATTATTTCCCTGATTTTTCCATGCTACTGATTTCCTCTCTCTGAACCCTTATTTAAGGCTGATATCGCTTAGTTGGCAATTGAAAATGTATTTCCAGATAGTTGCTCTTCTGGTGTTACTGAAATCTTTTATTGCTGCTTAACCTCTCATAAATTTATCTTCTTTCTAAATAGACTACAAGTAATTTGGGGAAAGGAAGTCATACCTGTATGGTCCTTCATACACTGAACATGGTAAATTCTCAGAAAATGCCACTGATTGAACTGGGTTTCTCTATCATCCTTCTTGAATCATCTGCATTCTGATGAGATTTTTCTTCCTATTAATACCTTCAGCCCTGGTTCCACCCCGGCGACCTTTAACTTGTTGCCAAACTGTACAACTTGCTCATTCCTCTTTGATCAGTAAACTGAGAAGATGGAACTGTGAATTTTGGCCACCCTTTGGAGAGTAATATCTCCTTAGAAGTAAGAGGCCAATTCTCCACATTTTCAGATCCTTGGAAATCATCTGTAACCTAGGGCACTGTTGTGTCCATGGAGGAAAAGAGACGACAATCTCCAGGCTGTATTTATAGCTTAATCCTATTCATCTTCTTTCCATGTCAGCAGAAATATATTGCTTTTTGCTCTGTGATTTCTGGTCTGCCTATGACTTTATTTACAAAAACAAGCTTCAAGATAATAAACCCCTTCTCTGCTTCTGGAAGCATAGCTAGTCGTTCACACTGGATTTAATACTGACAACTTAAGATAGCACAAAAGTTGACTCATAAATGTTAAAGGAGTGTTTAAGGTACCAAAGTATGCTCATAACTCAGCTGTTTACCAGGCGTGATGGCCCATGCCTGTAATCTCAACACGTTGGGAGGCTGAAATAGGAGGATCACTTGAGGCCAGGAATTTGAGACTAGCCTGGGGAACATAGCGATATCTCTGTTTCTAAAAAAAATAAATAAATAAAAATTAAAAAATCAGCTCATCCACAACAAAGAAATTCAAGGTGAGAGTAAATGATTTAAAAGACTATTTTAAAGTTTCTTTTACCAAATTTCTATATCTCACACTAAAATGTGCTTTATCAAGTAAATTGGTATTTGTTTATATTTTTTGCCAAACATTCACAAACTTTTTACTGTAGGGAACAAAAGGGATGAACGTGGAGCCTTATATTTTGAAAAGAAAAAAGTTCCTGTTTGGAGAGAAAGTATTCATTAGAAACTGATTAAAATTATTTGTCTTCTTTTTCCTATAATAAAGAGAATTACTTTCAATCTCCATTCCACTCCATCCTTCTCTTCATTGTCGATTACTCTCACCTATTGCTCTAGGACAATGGTTCTCAACTGGGGACTATTCCCCTTACCAGGGACATTTGTAAATGTTTGGAGACATTTTTGGTTGTCACGATTGGATGAAAAGGCTGTAACTTACATTTACTGTGTAGGCTAAGATGTAGCTAAACAGTTTACAATGCACAGGACAGTCACCCGCCCCCAATAGAATCAGCTGGTTCAAATGTCAGTAGTGCCAAGGTTGAGATATCCCACTTGGCACCTAAGAGTCAAGAAAATCCCACCTCATGTAAAACATTTAATTTGAAATATATATTCAAGATCAAAAGCTAAGTATTTAAGTAGGAGAAGATATTACAAGGTACAGATTAATGTATTCATATAAAAATTGAAGTAGTGTATTATAACAGTAGTATATTATTTATAACAATGAAAAATATCAAAAGACATGTGACAAACTGGGATAAACTATTTGGAAGAAATTTGAAGATATTGAACTGATTATATAACATACAAAGAGTGTTTGTAAATCAATATGAAAAAGTTTCACACTCAAACTAAAAAGGATAATGATGAACAGTTAATTCACAAAGCAAAGAATTACAAATAGCTCAAACTTTTTAAAGCACTTTTCAACTCCACTAGGAATTAAATGTATTGTGCAAGTGTAATACTGTTTTTCAGTTATCAAACTGGAAAACCTCATAAGGATGATACTTAATGCTGGATAAAGAACCATAAGTGAGATGGTGGAAGATCAGGTAAATATAATTTTTCTGCCTAGCAATTTTCCAATGCATCTTAGGAACTTTAAAAATATACAAATCCTTTCACTCTGAAGATTTCAAAGAAACCATTATAAAAGGATAATCAAAGATATGGCAAAGAAGTCTAATAATTAATATTTATAAAGTAAATGTTTGAGAACAATCAATTGATCCCAAAAAGTTGGCTAAAAAGTTATTCTACTACTAATAACATTTCATGCATTTGGAAGATTTTTTTTTCAAAGAATATGTAAAAGTTTAAGAAGATATGATGTCAAATGTAAAAAAATGCAAAAGCATACAGAGGGTGCATTCTCAACATTTTCTCTCCCTCTCACTTGCTCACACACACACTCACCCTCACGTGGAGGAGCAATGACTGAAAAAGTAGAGCTCCCTGCTGATCCACCTTCTTTAGTGGACTGGACAGCCAATAAGCCCCTCTCAATTTGCCCCTCTAAAAGGCAGATTAGTTTTACTCATGTCTCGTTTTTAGACATAAACTGATGACTACAGAACAAATACTCAGGAAAAGCCCATGACATGAAAGATAAAGTCCAAGACAAATGAAAAACAGAAATGATAATAGAAAAGAGGCAATTCAGATGAAGTAAATATAAAACAACTGATATTCCTCAGACAATTTGGAAAAACTCTATAAGAACATATTGCTATAAAAAGGAATAATAAGAAACAAACAGTTGTTAGAGAAAAAGTCAGTAACAAAAAATTCAACACATAAATTTGATGATAAAGTCAAAGAAAGTTTCTATTAAAATGGAATAAAAAATAAAGATGTTCAACAGTGGACAAAAATTAAAAAAAAAAAAATCAGACAATACAGAAGTTTCATATCCAACTAACAAGAGTCCCAGAATAAAAGAACAAAGTAAATGTCAGGAATGGAATGATCAACTAAAAATGAAGTGAAGGCCAGGCAATTTCAGAATGAAATGACTAACTAATAGATTAAAATTTCTAGAGTCATCACTGTCAAATTTCAGAGGATACATGTTAAAGAGAAGGTCCTAAAGAGAAATAATGAAAATATGACTTATCAGACTTCCCATCAACAACATTGTTAAAATGCCTTTAGGATCCTAAACAAAAGTCATTTTCAACCTACAGTTCCATGATCAATTAAACTCTCAACCATCTCTTATGAATTGACATAAGGATTAAAAAAAATTCCATCTTATTCACCTTTTAAAATAAAGTTACTTGAAAATGCACTTCAGGAAACCTAGTAACCACAAAAAAAAAAAAAAAAAAAACATAAAAACCCAGAGAAAAAGCATGGTCCCAAACAAGGAGACTAAGGAAGAAGATTTCCAGGACAGCTGTGCCTTAGGCTTGCAAAAGACTTGATGTAGATGAAAGCAAGATAAAGGAAGAGTTGAGTAAGATGCATCCAGGGAAAACTAGTTGAATTAATATCCTTATATTACCCACAAACATCCAGAAATACTCTATTAGTTTATGAAATAAGAAACAATGGATTAAATATATTATTTAAAGTTCAAATAACCAATAAAGGAATCGAGGATGAGCTTCTAACTACATTAGGAAGGAAAGAATTTTGCTAGAGGGAATTTATGTGTGAAGGCTCAGGAATGAGACTGTGTCCATGAAGTAGGAACTGAATGACATTCCATATGACTGAAGCTTAGGAGAAAAGAGAGGATATTATTTTAAAAAACAAAAAAAGCCAAAGCGGCTACTAATAAGCATCCACTCGTTAAGGACTAGGGATGGAATTTTCCAGCGTGAACACCAAGGAAAATTATATTAACATTTATTTCAAAAGTTCCATTCTTTTATGAAATGCAAACATTCAGCAAATAGTTGTTGGATGTTTACTACATTTTAGGCACTCAGGAGATTCAGCAGTGAACAAAACAAGCAGTATTTAGTTCTTCTTGAGTTTATATTTTGGATATGGGAAATAAAGTAATAAATACAGTACATGGTATCTAATGGACATCCTTCTAAGATGGTTTTCAATGATCTCCACTTCCAACATGATAACAATTCATTTCCTTCTGTAAGCTACAGTCCTTGAGTGTGGACTGATGTAGTGACTTGTTTCTAATAAAAGAATCAACAAAACTGATGGAATTTCATTTCTGAGGTAAGGTTTTGAAAGACTGGCTTCCACCTTGCTGACACTTTCTTCTTGTATCTTGCTTGTGCATTTTCATGAAGCCAGATGCCATGTTCTAGGCTTCCCTACCAAGAGGCTGATGGAGCGAGGGACAGAAAGAAGCCTCTGGCCCACAGCAATAGAAGGAATGAGGCTTTCAGTCCAATAACCCTAAAGGAATTGAATCCTGCCAGCAGCCATCTGAGTGATTTTGGAAGCATAGACTGCTACACTTTAACCTTGAGATGACTCTGGCCCTAGTCAACACCTTGAGATCCAAAGCCAGAAAGCCACACTAAGCTGTGCCCAGATTATTGACCCAGAGAGACTGTTCAATGACACATATTTGTTGTTTTAAGTCACTAAGTTTTGGGGTGATTTGTTACACAGCAACAATGACTAAGATGTGCTGTTTTGGCTGTTAAGTACTATGGAGCAATGATTAAAGAGGATACGAAGTTTAATAGGAGCTTGAGTGGAAGTAGAGGCTTCAATTTTTTAGGCTAGTCAGTAAAGGCCTCTCTGAGAAGGTGACACTTGAGGACAGAGCTGAGAAGAATGTAGGCAGAAGCCATGCTAATATCTGGAGGAAGTGTCCTCTAAGACGACAGAATAACAAATGCAAAGGCCTGCGGCAGGTATGGGCTCCAAACGTTTAGTTCTGCCAAAGATCAGTCTAAAAGAAACTTAGAGCCCTGAGGCATGGAGGACAGGGTGCGGCCTTCCAGCTCTGCTCAGCCTGGATCTCTAAGTGGACCATGTGCTGGTTCTGTCTCATTCAGCTTGAGATGAATAGTTTCTCCCTGGCAGAATGTGAGTCCTCAATAAAGAGAATGTGGTAGACCACATAAGGCACAGAATACACATTCTTAAAGGTACAGCTTTTTGTGTTTCAAATGAACTGATGTGAACCAGAGTAAGTAAAAGTTGCTTCTTAAGAGGAAACACATTTAGTCTATGAGGCAAAAATACCATGTCATCAAAATTATCAACTATGGAGGTTATTATAAATGATTTTGTATATAACAACCTTGCATAGTAATTCATAAACATTCCGAAAACAGAAGAACTACTAAGTGAAAAGAAAATGGTGTCTATACTCCAATTACTGGGCAAGCCTTTTAGATAACCACCAAATCTTGTGGGAATGGAACTGCATAGAAAAATCTCAATTGTATTTCCCTACTGGGTTTACTCTGTTCTATTTTGATTAAACATCACTGCAACATTAATGCACATTACTATTTTTATGAGATGCGTGTTAAAGATTGAACACCTCACTTAGTACATAGTAGGTAGCCAATAAATGTCTGATGAGTCCGAATCTAAGTCTTGCCTGAATAGACTCACATTCACGCTGTTATTCAAAAAGTTGAGAATAACATAACCACCTATTTTCCTTATTTACTGAAGTCCTGTCATTAATGCGATGCTTGTGCCCTTTGGCACTGGTCTCATGAACTATATATATTCTTATGAGGTGCATGGTAGTTTGCTTGTAACAATGTCTCTGCATTTGCTTTGCTTCTCCTAGATTCCTTGAGAGCAGATAACATATCTTATTCATATGTGCATTCCTAAAGCCCCCCCCCCCAATTGCTTGGCATACAGTAGGCTTTCATTCAATGTTTGCATAAACGCATGAGTAAATGGTTGAAGATACATTCTTAAAAGCCAAAATTAAAAGCGGAAAGGGAGGGGAGGGGTGGGGGGAGGATGGGTAGAGGGAGGGCAATTAGTGGGAACACACCTACGGTGCATCTTAGTAGGGTACTGGCGAAACTTATTAAAGGTAGAGTATTAATGTCTTTATGTAGTGATCAAGGAAATGCCATGAAGGATATCTGTAATGGTATGATCAAAATATTTCTGAATGTCTATGAATCGTGCCCTGTGATTGCACCAATGTACATAATTATGATTCAATAAAATTATTAAAAAAAAAATGTCCACACTACCCAAAGCAATATACAATTTTAATGCAATTCCTATTAAAGCTCCATTCTCATATTTTAAAGACCTTGAAAAAATAATACTTCGTTTTATATGGAATCAAAAAAAGCCTCGAATAGCCAAGACATTACTTAGAAATAAAAACAAAGCAGGAGGAATTACGTACCAGACTTAAGACTGTAATATAAATCGATAGTGATCACAACAGCAAGGTACTGGCACAAAAACAGAGAGGTAGATGCTTGGAACAGAATAGAGAACCAAGACATGAACCCAACTACTTACTGCTATTTGATCTTGGACAAGCCAATTAAAAACATTCAATGGGGAAAAGACTCCCTATTTAACAAATGGTGCTGGGAGAACTGGCTGGCAACCTGTAGAAGACTGAAATTGAACCCACACCTTTCACCACTAACGCAGATATACTCACACTGGATTAAAGATTTAAACTTAAAACATGAAGCTATAAAAATACTAGAAGAAAGTGCAGGGAAAACTCTTGAAAGAATTGGCCTGGGCAAATAGTTTATGAGGAGGACCCCCCCAGGCAATTGAAGCAGTATCAAAAATACACTACTGGGACCTGATGAAACTAAAAAGCTTCTACACGGCCAAGAACTTAGTAAGTATAGCAAGCAGACAGCCCTCAGAATGGGAGAAAATATTTGCAGGTTATGCCTCTGACAAAGGTTTAATAACCAGAATCCACGGAGAACTCAAATGTATTAGCATGAAAAGAACAAGTGATCCCATCTTAGAATGGGCAAAGGACTTAAAGAGAAACTTCTCTAAAGAAGACAGGTGCAAGGCCTTCAGACACATGGAAAAAATGCTCACTATCCTTAATCATCAGAGAAACACAAATCAAAACTACCTTCAGGTATCATCTAACTCCAGTAAGATTAGCCCACATAACAAAATTCCAAAACCAGAGACGTTGGCATGGATGTGGAGAAAAGGGAATACTTCTACATTGCTGGTGGGAATGCAAACTAATATGTTTCTTTTGGAAAGACGTTTGGAGAATACTCAGAGATCTAAGAATAGACTTGCCATTTGATCCTATAATTCCTTTACTTGGTATATACCCAGAAGACCAAAAATCACATTAGAACAAAGATATCTGTACCAGAATGTTTATTGCAGGCCAATTCATAATTGGGAAGAAGCCCAAGTGTCCATTGATCCATGAATGGATTAATAAATTGTGGTACATGTATACCATGGAATATTATGCATTCTTATAGAAAGATGGAGACTTAACCTCTTTCATATTTACATGGATGGAACTGGATTACATTCTTCTTAGCAAAGTATCTCAAGAATGGAAGAAAAAGTATCCAATGTACTCAGCCCTAATATGAAGCTAATTTATAGCTTTCGTATGAAGGCTAAAACTCAATTATAGCACAAGAATACAGGAAAAAGGGAAACGGAAGGGAGGGAAGGGAGGAGGATGGATGGAGGGAGGACAATTGGTGGCATCACACCTACAGTACATCTTAGCAGGGTACTGGTGAAACTTATGAAATGTAGAATATCAATGTCTTCATATAGTGATTAAAAAAATGCCATGAAGGCTATGTTTAACAGTAGGACCAAAATATTTCAGATTGTATATGAAGTCAGCACACTGTGCCCCATGATTGCACCAATGTACACAATTATGATTTAATAAAATTATTTAAAAAAAATGGTTAGCTTTAATTTGCTCACTGTGGGACTAAGATAATATTACTGGAACCTAGCAACACTGTTAAAAGAAAGACGTACGGAAGACAACATTTCCCAAGCTGTGATGGTGCTACACACGGAGTAGCCAAGGCCCTTGTAAGAGTTCAAATAATGAACCTGGAATGTTTTATTTACCTATTCTTAGCCCTGCTGTTTCCTCCTCCTTATTTCATGATCCTCCCCCTCCAAACTGCTTTGAGGCAGAGTCTCACTTTATCCCCCTCAGTAGAGAGCCATGGCATCACACAGCTCACAGCAACCTCCAACTCCTTGGCTCAGGCGATTTTCTTGCTTCAGCCTCCCGAGTAGTTGGGACTACAGGCGCCCCCCATGCCTGGTTATTTTTTGCTGCAGTTTGGTCAGAACTGGGTTTGAACCCATTACCCTCAGTATTTGGGGCCAGCGCCCTACCCACTGAGCCACAGGTGCCGCCCCCAAACTGCTTTCTTTAGGAGATATTCTTACCACTATCTCCACTATAGCACATCTCCTGATTGTCATTGTTCTTGATAATTATAAGTGCTTTCACATGGGCTCCTGGGTATCAAAGTGCCATACTACAGTTTTCTGCCCTGATTATCCTGATCTCATGGTCAGGTCCTTTCTCTCCAGTCTCTACACATTGATCATTTAATCATTCTGTTTCTCATTCAAATGGAGTTCAAATATGGTGTATCACACTGGCAGAAGGTGACTAACACACCACATTCTAAATTAGTTATTTGTGCCCCTGGTTATTGATAACCTGCCTTACACAAGGTATGTATTGTAGGTAATGCAGTTATAGCAATGAATAAAATAAATTTTTTGTCCTCAAGGAACTTATGTGTAGTGGGAGAGAAAGAAAATAAATAAACAAACATGCAATATAGTGTCTGGTAGTAAAATACTCTATACAAATTAAAATAAAGCAAGACAAAAGAGTAAAGACTTTTTCTTTCCAATTTTATCTTGAGCTCTTTCTCAGGAAAGTTATAATAAACTCTACCCCTGACCTGGTGGTGTTACAGGGGATTTGGTTGTGGTTATTAACACCATGTCTTTCGTGGGATACTTCTTTATCCTGGCACACAGCTAATGCCTAAGTGTTTGACCCATGACCAGGAGTCCTTTTTGCATGTAACTTGTTTATACTGGCAAAAGCCCCATGGCTCTTGTCTGACTTGAGTCTCGCTTATTACCACCGAGATTACAACTTGCAACTCTCTAGGAAAGCCCTGACTGGAAAAAGATGTTTGCTTTGAGTATATTAGTAAGGTGAGACACAGAGGAGGCAGCACAATGAAACATGTGAAATGACAACATAGTTTATTACTTACAAGTCCCCCCAAAGAAGAGGGTAATCAACTGAAGGTTGACTGGAGGATCAAGGGGACACTGCTCAACCAGTAGGTGGGGAGCCTGTGGGCTGAGGCCTTTACTGAGATCCAGAGCATCACCCAAACATGTTCTCTGCTTAGATTTCTAATTGATGAGTTTAAAGCAAGCAGGCACAAATTCTGTGGGTTACATTATAACTGAGAGGTAGTCACTGTAGCATATTTATGCAGTTCATAAGGGTGCGTGTGTGCAGGGGGAGGGGAGGGGCCAGTAGGTTAAGTCCAGTAGGTTGTATCTATATAACATAGGGAGATGGTCACCAGAAGGTCCCATAGGGAGATGATCACCAGAAGGTAGTTGCATAGGACACATACCTCCATTGATCACACTAGAGAAGCTAGAGGAGGTGGAGAGTTGGAAACCATGTCAATGGTTACTAAGCCTTGCTTCTGGTTCAGAAAGTCCAACTTATATGCAAAATGGATGCCTAGACAACAGAAAATTATAAGTATTCACTACAAGAGAATAATCACAATTTCCAGGAGGAGCTCAGGAGAGCCTCTTAAGTTGATGGTATTTGAGAAGAGGCCTGAATGAAGTAAAAGAGAGTCATGGGAGGAAAAAAATTTCTAGGTAGAAGGAATAGGAAGTGCAAAGATTGAGTGACTGTAAGTAAATTATTGCATTGAAATTCTTGGCATTATCTAAGAACCATAACAATGCCTTTGTAAATTCCAGTTTTTGTGAATACACTTTGTCACTTTTATGCCCTGGAGGTCCCACAAGATTGTAGACTATAAATGGTCAGAATAAGAGCCACATGTAATTGTTTTGCAAGAATTCTTCTGCTTTGCACTGGATGAATGCAGATGAATTCCGCATCTACTCCTCACTATGTTCCTAAAACCCAGAATCTTCAGGGAAATAGACTATTTTTCCCCTAAAAGGCCTGAGAAATTTTAAACTGGTCAAATCTGTTTTGTTCTGGTCCATTGTATAAAGGCAAATTATTATGACTGCCTATGACAGTCACTTCTAATCAATAAAGATTATGAAGATTGACAAACTGACAGTCTTTCTATCCTCTGAGCTTCTTTTATACTAATTAGTTTAGCTCTCAGAGCTGACAGTCTATCCCCCAAACCCATAGTAACCCATACTATGAGTATGATGTTACTTTTTTTGTTTCAACTTGTCTACCTCCAATTTCTTTTTCAATGTTTCTTTCTTTCTCCCCTCCATTGACTTCTGATGCTAGGACTACCACCTGGTCTTCAAATATTTCATTTGATCATTCTGTGTCAAAACTTCTCCCACTGATTATGAATTCTGCAGGGCTCTGTCCTTGGTTATTTGCAATTATAGCTAAATAGAATCCTGGACAATTACTCCTGAATTCAATTATCACATACATGCACATAGCACACATGGTCCAAATAGGCGTAATATCCAAAACATTTGTGTCTAAGATTTTGAGTTCTATAAGAAAATTTGGTTATAGTAATTAATTTGTATGATTTTTAAATCTGCTATAAAATTTTATTTTTAAATGATTGATAACCAGAATAATGCATAAGGATTTATAATTGTGAAATTTATCATACCTTTACTGCTAAAGAATCAGACATGTATAATACTTTTATTATAAATTGATATTTAAATAAATAAGTTTAGGAAGATAAAATTCTTCCTAAATGGGTTCAAACACTCATTTAGAAGTGGATATTCCACAACTTGTTACTTCTGATATTGCTGACCCAGTGGAAATGTGATTCTCTACATTTAGGTATATAGGTAGGGAAAAAATGAAAATTTAAATTAAGCTGCATTGTTTTGAACTAATTTTATGTTAATTCATGTCTTTTTTTGTCTATAGGGCAAATTTCCACTTTGCACAATTGTTGTGAAGTTTAATTTATCTGAAATATTAGAACTAACATTGTCATGAGATGGTTGCCATGTTGATAGGATATAATTTTATTTCATTATATAGTGTAGAGACTGAGGCCCTCAAAGTGTTAGTGATCTTGAAAAATACAGTTACACATAGCATTTGGACTTTTAGAACAGAGTCTTAATATAACTAATAAAATGGTTTTCATGTGATGTGGTAATAAAGATAAAAAACTTCTCTGGTCTGCATATAGCTCCCAAAATTATACTCTAATTTTACTTACTCAACTTTGTTGATGACTGGTTATATATACTTTGTTATAGAGTTATATATATTTTGATATAAGTTCCTTTTTGGTATTGATTATGTGTTTCTATAGCACTTTAGTATAGTATTTAAGATATTTGATTGTTTTGTTTATTATAGGTTCTTCTTATCCACTAAACTTCTAGAGCAGGTATTGTGTTCTATTCTGCTTATATTTCTTTGCTTAGCCCAGTGCTTGGTACCAAACAGGGTCTCAATATATGCTGATGGAATGAGTAATTAAGCAAATGGATATATAAAGACAGAATGTCTATATGTCACTCCAATTTTTCCATTCATTGTAAATTATTTTCAAGGGACGATATTTTTCTGGTAATTAGAGTCTTGAGTACCTTGGAAAACCTGAAGAGTTCTTAGTCCTTGCACATGAAAGACACCTAAACAAATCATAAAATCTATACTCATTTTCTCAGTTATATATAATTTAAACTAACCTTGAAGACATGCCCACTGATATGATTAGAATTGCTATTTCATGCTAATTTATTATTGATCTGCACAACTATGAGCATCAACAGAAAAGCAGAATATGATATTAAACATGAATGCAATGCCTCTGAAAATGTAATAAATTGTGGTTCTACTTTCCTTCTGAGGTTCTGAAACTAGAAATTACCTGCCTCTGAGGAATGGTTAATTTATACAAAATAGTTAACTTATTTTTGTAACTCAGATTTAATTGAAAAAAATATCATGGTGCCTTCTGTTTACAGAATGTCAGCTGAAATTGGAAATTATATTTAAACTACAGATGGGAAAAGTACTGGCTGTTTGTTTAAAGATTTAGAACAGTGCAAATACCCTTCCTCTTGCCAAAGAATATAAGACTATAAACTCGAAGTGGTGGAACAGGGCTAAGCAAGTCTTTTGGGACTAGTCAGCTATAGATTATCAAGATGAGATGAGACTATAAATCACTGCCCTAGGCTGGAAGATAATACTCAAACCCTTTAGATTACTCACATGATGCAATGCTCAATTATCTACCTATTGTGGATAAATTATAATGGGTCAATTAACTTGGAAATGAATTACCCATAACAACACTGTCATATTTTTAAGAACAGTACCAAATAGTTAACATTGACCAGTAATTTGGTTTAGGAATTCTGGATTAGCACAAATATGACTCACAATATTTGAACTAAGACTTCTAAAATAACTGTTAACCTGTTAACATTAGTAATATATAATAGATACATGAAAGGTATCCAGACTAGAATTTTTAGAATAGAATGAGAAACATTAAACTTAATTTAAAATGTAAATTTTCCTTTAAAACATTGAAAAACAAGGCTGTGCCTGTGGCTCAAAGGAGTAGGGCATTGGCCCCATATGCCAGAGGTGGCGGGTTCAAACCCAGCCCCGGCCAAAACTGCCAAAAAAAAAAAAGTTGGAAAAACAAATATTCCATAACAGTGTTGTCTCATAGATAGGTAATCCCTGCCTTTACCCAGCATTCTTCTAAGAAGAATATGGGTATAGACTCAGGGTTCTACCAGGTCTGATGCCAGGAGAAAAAGAAACTACATCTGTTTTTCTTCTTTTTTTCTTGCTGTTGTTTGGTTTAGTTTTATTTTGTTTTGTTTTTGAAATATACTGAACTGGCATTTCCAACATGTGTTTAATGAGAGTATTACAAAATGTTGGTATTTGTGCTAAAGAGGAGAGGTAAGTGATTATAAATTGGTTTCATAGTAATACTGAGTACATTAGATATTGTTTTTCCATTCCTGAGATACTTTACTAAGAAGAATATTTTCCAGCTCCATCCATGTAAACATAAAAGAGGTAAAGTTTCCATTTTTTTAAAGCTGCTGATTAGTAGGATGTAAGTACCCCAATTTGTACAAATAATCAACATCTTGAATCTCATAATGGCATAAAAGTATTTATGATTTATGTACAAATGATTTAATAAAAAAAAAGAGGAGAGGTGGGGGAAAGAGAAAAGGAGAGAGAGAGATAAAGGCTGGAAGCAAAAGATCTGTGATCAAGTAAATTATGGTTTTTCTGAGTTGAAAAGTTAAACACGCCTTACCCAATAATCCCAAACCTTTCAATGCTATAAAATGTGTTAATTATACTAATGGTTTTTGAGAATATCCATGATTTTAAAGATGCATTGTCTCCAGGGACATTAAACTTTGAGAAACATATTTAGGAAATGCTAGAGTAGACAGTAAGAGGTGCCTGTACCCAGAGGTCAGAGCACTGGCCACATGCACCAGGGCTGGTGGGTTTGAACCCAGTCCAGGCCTGCTAAAAAAAAAAAAATAGCCGGGCATTGTAGTAGTCACCTGTAGTTCAAGCTACTAGGGAGGCTGAGGCAAGAGAATTGCTTGAGTCCAAGAGTTTGAGGTTGCTGTGAGCTATGACGCCATGGCACTCTACCGAGAGTGACAAAGTAAGACTCTGTATCAATAAAATATATATATATATAGAGAGAGAGAGAGAGAGAGAGTAGACAGTAAACTTCTTTGAGGGTAGGAAAAATTTCACATTCACTTTTGTATCCCTAGTGCCTAGCATTCTGGTTCATATGTTCTTAAGTATATAACACAGCTCATAAATTTAGTGGGATATACCTATACCCCTCTGTGTATTCAATGTCTACATGTCAGATTAAAAGTAATAGTTACTTTTACAAAAGTGGGTTCGAACCCAGCCTGGGCCTGCTAAAAAGCTTAAAAAAAAAATATATATAAACTGTAAAATGCTAAACATAAGCCTATAAAACCATCAGGGGATACATAAATAGAATAGCAGGAAACTTGGATTTTTTTCTTCTAAACACCTATTTGCGTTGCTACAATTTGCAACCAAGTTGGATATTGCAGCTATATGGCTACAGTTCATTTCCATGTCATGAATACGGACATGTACTGTAAAACCAAGACCTCTGTTGTTTCTTGAAATGGCCAATGATCATATTAAAAAATAGATGCAAACTAAGAAACATGTTACTGACAACCCAGTCAGCTTTTTGAGCTGAATCTCATCGAGGGAGTAGAATGTGTCACTCAAGACTCTATTAAAGAGACAAAAATGGAGCAACTGTTAAGATGAGCTTTAGTTAATTAATTGTAACATGTCACAAGTCATGTTGGCAAAATAGAAGAGAGTGTGAATGCAGGGTTCAAGTAAAGAAGTGTCAAAAAGAAATAGGCATTTGTGTGTCAAAACAGCATTCTTAAGCATGAAAAGCTAGAGACAAATCCCTGGAACCATCAGGGCCGGGCTGATGCACAGACACTTTTTTCAGGATTTAAGAACAAAATCTCTGGAGTTAGGCAGATCTTTTAGACAGCTTCTGACACATGTAGAATGTGTGATCTTGGAAAATGTAGTTAACTCTTAGGTTCAAATGTCCTCAATGTATGAAATGAGGATAAAAGTACTAAGTGCATAAGTTAGATGAAGAATAAATATGAAAATGCACATAAGGTGTGTTGTGTAGTGCCTGGTTCTAATACAGATGACTTAAACGATAATAGTATCCTTACTTCTACTACGGCTGCCACTACCAGATGGTCTGTCAAGCTGTTTCTTTCCTGACATTTAACTATAGCACACCTTGTTTACCATTGTAGCCTAGGTTGCAATATTTTTTGATTAACCTCTGTGACCTTAATCATCCTTACAATTTGGACCAACCATAAGAAATCTCTGGGTACAAGTCTTCTTACTTCCACATTTTTTCCCCATTCAGTGTTTTATTCCTGGAATACCTTTTGCCCCAGCCCAGTGAATGATCTTCCTGGGGTGAGAGATTTTGATATCTTCATTTTCTGTGCTTAAAATCTAAGGTTTGTTTAAGTGGGATTTTGAATATGCTCTTTCATTTTCATGTCATTTATTTATTATTTATATACCACTCAGTTTCAGAAAAGATTAGAAGTGGCTAGGTAATAGTCCAGTAAGTTTGATCTTAGAAATCTAATCTCCACATTAAAAGTAATTGATTATATGAGCAACTAAAGGAGTCCCTTGGGTAGTGGTGGTTGAGAAAGATGTTTACAGGGAGGTAATTTAAAGTAAATGAGGAACCATACAGTTGCTGCTTTTAACGTACAAAGAAGTAAGGGTCTTGCCAAATGTTGTAGTCATAAAATTAGAGACCAGGGAAGGACTTTAGGTGTTATCTTGGAAGAAATCCTCATTTTAACAGTAACAAAATAAAAAAACCCAAAAGTTAAGCGACAACAGTCACACAACTAGTTATTGGCATCATCTGTCCTGTTTTAACCAATAAGAACTGATCAGAAATAAATAGATTATATTATCTCAGTTACCCATGATTATAGGAATGATGGCTGCCTTCTGATAGCATTATCTGCCATGTGTTGTCAACACATCTTATTTGAGATGAAGTGCCTAGAAAGAAAGCATTTCTTGAATGATAGACTTGTCCACCAAAAGAAATAGATAATTCTGAGTCTCCAGCAGCCCTACTACAAGGGGGAGGGAAAGGAAATCAACAGCCAATGTTACACTCATCTTCTCAACAGTTCTTAGGACTCCACTTCTTCACCTCTTTCAGGAAAATCCTATATGTCAATCAAATGGTCAGAAGAGTCATTGGTCTCCTCCCTTATTTTTCAAATTTTTCCCAAGTATGTATTTTTACCCTGTTCTTAGAATTTATTTACTACTGGTCAGCAGATAAAATTGTGGTTGACTAATACTTTGGTATAGAGTCGTAGAATTTTTGAAATAGAAGTGATGATATTATCATCATTCTGCTTTCTTTGCCATATTCCTATACTTTTGCTTTCATATTAATGGTGAGAAATGTTCATTGTAGACTGTAAACTCTTGAATGGGAGGAAACTTTTCTTTCTTTCATTCATTCACTCAATGAATATTCTTGAATCAACTGTCATGTACCAGATCTTGAATATTTAGAAATGGATCAAGGTAAACTTAAACATATATATACACACATTATATATATATATATATATATATATACACAAACACACACACACACATATATATATATATATATACACACACACACACACACATTCACATACAGTCATGTATAACAACATTTCCATCAATGATGGACTACTTATAGGTGGTGGTCCCACAAAATTATAGCATTGTATTTTTACTATACTTTTCTAGGTTTAGATATACAAACACTTAGCTGGGTGTTATAATTCCCTACAGTATTCAGTATAGTATTATACTTTAAAAGTTTGTAGCCTAGGAGCAACAGGCTATACCATACAGCTTAGGTGTGGAGGACACTAGGTTTATGTAAGCACATTCTACGATGTTTAAGAAATGATTTGATCACCTAACAATGTATTTTTTAGAAAATATCCCCATCATTAAGCAGCACTATATATATATATATATGTAAAGATTTGCACATTACAGAGGCTTTTATGTTTCATGAATGAGTGAATGATATAATGAATGTGATCTCAAAGAGGCCTTGGAAAGAGAATCTGGAGTCACAAACTCCGCTTTCTAATTCTACCTGTGGAAAACACATGACAGAGCATGTAATTTGATGTGCTATGAAATTGGTTAATCATGGTGACACTGATGTTGGTGATTGTGATGGTGAATTTCATTGCCCATGATTTAAAATAGCTGCTTTTCTCTATGCCTATTAAATTCCTTCATGAAGTAAATTCAAGGAGATGTACCCTCCAGGAGTTTAAAATAACATAAATGTGACTCAAAAATCTGCTTCAAAGTAGACTTTTATAATGTCGTGTTTAATCAGTTGGCTAGAGCTTTAGAATTAGGAATATTGGTATTATTTTAATTTCTGAATTTGCTAAGGTTTCTCTCAGTTGTTGGAGTTGGGAGGAAAGCTTTCAGAACTAAAGTACTTTTTTAATATGTAAATTCTAATCTGGAAGGCTAAGTGCAATATTTTGTCATGTATTGAGCCTGACTCTATATGCAAAGCCACATTCTTCCTTCAAATATATATGCTTAATTTCCCCTGAAAATAAGAGTTTTGCTTGAGTGATTTCAGAATGTGGAACACTGATTACTTCCTATTTGAATACATAGTTCTTGCTTTGGTTCACAAGATCCTGAATATAATCATATCTCTTGGGCTGTACTCCTTTTCTGCAAATTTAATGGTTTACAGGGACTGTTAATAATAGTTAAAATTCTAGATAATTTATAGAATCTACTTTAAATTTGAAATCTCATGAACTACATTATTTACTTTATTGTAGAACTCAGCATAAGTCCATAGGAGAAAGAAAACTCTCTATGGCTCCCAGTATCTCCAAATTGCTGTTTTGCTCACATAAGGCTTCCCAATGCCCTTTAGAGTTTCTTTTTTTTTTTTTCACTAAAAGAACATATGTGCAAACAAGGACAGTCATTAATGACTTTCTTCGCTCTAAGATTTCACTTGAACTTCTTTCCTAGTTCTGTAGCCTCTTCATTGTTTCAGCTATACTTTCCAGTACTTCAGGGAGCCCTTGTAGCCCCTTGGCTAATCTGCCCTTGAAAACTCTTTTTTCTAAAGTCAGCAGAGAAAGTTTCAGAGATACGAACTGACGTATTTGGCACTGCTTAGCAGAAACAGAGGCTGCAATTTCTTTTCTTTTTCTTAGTCTGATAAAATCAGAGTGAAGAGCATTTTCCTGTAATAAATCTCAACATCTTTACTTAGACTAATATATGCCAGGCATTTTGGCCTTGATAAAGAAGGCTAACTGAATTAAATAAGCTGGTGATGTGCCTGTCATTCAAGTATTTATTCAACAAAGTTGAAAATGATCAGGTCCCTTGATATTTAAAACCACAACTTTTAACACTCTTAGACTTTTCTACTCTGCTCTAGATATATCACTCCAAGGCCTTTCATTCAACTGTTCCCTTTCCCTGCAAACATATTTCTCCCTTTATTCCTATGACTTGGTTTCTTATTTTGTTCAGTCTCTGCTTACATCTTACCTCCTTTAGATAGCCCTTCTCTGAAACCCTATTTAAAGTGACCTTGAAATTTCATAAAGTTACGTTGTAGTCCATTTTGTTTTGCTATAAAGGAATACCTGAGGTTGGGTAATTTATGAAGTAATGAGAGAAAAAGAAGAGAGAATTTTTTTATTCACAGTTTTGCAGGTAGCATAAGAAGCATGGCATCAACATCTACTTCTGGAAAGGGCTTCAGGGAGCTTCCACTAATGGCAGAAAGTGAAAAGGGAATAGCTTGTGCAAAGATAACATGGCAAGGGAGGAAACAAGAAAAAGAGGAGGAGAGAAACCAGACTCTCCTTTTTTACAATTAGCTCTCTTAGGAACAGATCAAAAACTCACTTATTCCCACCCACCTCCAACCAGGGAGGGCATTAATTGATTCATGAGGGATCTATCTCCATGACCCAAATACCTTCCACTAGGTTCTACCTTCAACACTGCAGATCAAATTTTAACGTGAGTTTTGGAAAGGTCAAATATCCAAACTATAGCACATTCTCTCTGTATTATTTTGCTCGCCTTTTCTTCATAGAACTTATTTGCTATTTGAAGATATTCTATAAATTCATATTTATTACTACTATTTTATTTATAAACCCTTTCATGGGTAGGGATAGTGCCTAACCTTTGGACACTATTTTTCCATTCCCTTACCTAAGTTCCTGGCACATAATAGATGCTCAAAAATACTTTATGAATGAATGAATGGGTGATATGGTAACTAAGGTGTGCTATGTGTTTGGCAATGTTCTAAGTTATGAAGATTCATCAGTGAGCTTTTGTAAAACTTACATTCATCAAGAATTGTTCCAAATAACCTGGTCAAAGATCATGAGTATCTTTACTAGATTTGTGATAGTGGAGATGACAAAAAAGAGGGTTGGGTTATAGGGATGATTAATAGGTCGAACAAAAAGTCTTTGTTGATTTTCAACATTAGGATGTAGTTCACTGTTATCAGGTTCTAGACAAAGTTTTTTTTAAGTTGAAGACCATCTAACCTTCTTTTCTTCCTATCTTATTTCCTGAACTGTCTCTCCTTTTTCTCTAAGCACTCATTCCTTTCTTCCTTTTACCTGATCAAATCGTGTCACTTGGTGCAACCAGCTCTATATTCCTAAGGGTCTAATACTCCAAATTTCTACCTCCTTACCCTGGTTGAAATCTCTAATTCCTGGGACTCTCAGAATTCAGGTAGTCTTGTCAGCAAAGACTTTTCTACATTTGAGATGATCTCATTTCTTGCAAAAAGTAGATTTTTTTTTTTTTTTTTTTTTGCAAACCAGCATGAAGAGTAAACGAACCAGAGGGGGAATGACAAGGACTTGAGAAAATAAAGTACACAAGAGACATAGATTGCGTAAAAGATAAAGAGATGGGATGGGGAGGTCTAGTGCAGCTCATTACTGCAGCCAACACCCAACCGTATGAACAGCTTCATTTATATAGTCCCTTAACAAGGTTGCTGACATTAACAATGTTGCAAAGCAATAGGGAAAGCAAATGGGAATATTTTAGTCTTACAAGGCTGAGGGGAAGTAACTGGATAAGTAAAAGGAGTTTTATCATAAATGATATTCTTAATGACATGAATTTTAGTACACGGGGTGAAGATTAACCTTAGGGGGAGAAGGCTGTGTGCTTTTTGGCAAAAAATAGGAACATATACAAAAGCTGCATAACTTCTGGCAGAGGGAGCAAGCAGAAAGGTCTATTGTTGTTTTAGGAAGGGAGGAGAAGCAGTTGGGGGTCCTTCCTTGAATGCACCTCCTGGACTGTGGGGGTCTTGCCACCTCACAATCTGCACTCCACAGATTTTAGCACAATTGTGTGGCAAGCATTTAGGATACATAATTAAACAAGACAAAATGCCTGCCTTCAAGAAGCTAATAGCTCCCTATCACAGTCAGCAGATAAATTCTGTGTTTTACTTTTTAAAACATCCACACTTTTAGTCAAACTATTTCCTAAAGTTTTCTTCTTTTTTTTTTTTTTCCAGTGGTAAGATAGTAGCTTTATTAGAAGTTAGAAAGGAATACCGAAAAAGTAAAAAGCACCAGAGCTTCTGGAAGGAGGAAAGAACGAAGAACTCTAAAGTTTTCTTTCTTACGTGAAATATGTCACTATTTTTCAGATGACTGATGTACCCAGAGCACAATTATTATTTAAGCCTCTCCCAACTCAGCTTACCAAATTCATTTGCACACCAGGTGGTCTCACTCAGGGGTTTCCACCTATGTGCACGTCCATCACCACCATAGCCAGCAGCAGAAAAAATAATTTAAACACACATTCATAAACCACCTAGCTGTCAGAAGAGTGGGTTTCTCCCCAGAACACCTTAGCTTTGTAGCCATTTATTATTAAAGAGTTGTGATGTTAAGCTAGACATTGATATTCCAATGTAACTTTCTCATTTATTTCTAGGTCAGGCTTCAGTGAACATCTAGATTGCTTTTTCCCCCTACTGTTGACTGATATGTGCAGTTTTTAAAAGCTTAGGATGCAGTGACTCATATTGCTGTCCTATTTATCAAAAAAAATTAGGCAATTCCCACAAGCAATAAATACAATGGCCATATATAATTTTACATCAGAAAAGGTAAAGTTGTGGTTCATACAAGATATATGCTATGCCTTTGAATATTTCATGACTAGCTGAGTATAAACACAGAAATAATTGGAAACCATTTGATAAAGGCCCAATATTTTTATCCAATCTGTAAAATACAGACAGCTGTACCATTCAGATGGTAGGGCTGTAGGCAGCAGTTAAGTAATTGTGTGCATACTATAATTATAATTTTAGTATAATTGAAATAAACTTATATTACAATCACTAGTAAAAACTAAAATGAGGTTTTAAAAACCTGAGCTAGAAGCATTAATTTTCTAGTCTTCTCTTGTGATCATATAAACTTTTGGCTGCCTATGTTTTTTCATGTAAAGCACAAAAAGTTTTTCAAAAGGGTCAGAAAATCCAGCATGTATTAGAGGTATAAAAATTGATGAGATTAGAGAGAAAAATGTAGTTCTAAAAGTAAGTTTCAAGAATGAAAATATCCAGAATGAAGAACTTTAGAACAGCATAAGTAAATTGTTTTCCCAAACCAATAAAAGTGTAATACTGATTTAACCTAGGTATATTATACATACATATAATATGTACACATACAACAATGTTTACTGGGGGAAGACAAAATAGTTTTTTAGAGTAAGAGCAAGATGCCTTCACCACAGATGACAAATGGGCCACATGTCATAACAATGAGTCTGTAGTTATGGTTCGGGGTCTTGTTTTACAGTGTCTAAATTAGGCCCTCCTTGTGGTTCAAATGTCACTTTGATGGACAGCAAATGACATTATAATAAAATTAGCTTTAAGTTACCTATAGGTCACTTTCCAGATCCTAGGGTGATGGGGCCACCTAGCTTGTAGGCTGGGAAATTTCCTTCACTATTTTGCAGATTGATAGGGTGTTCCTCCTCCTCCCTTGTGAAACAGTTGGTTGGGACAGGATCAAGTTGGGCCAGCATTAATACAGGGTGCCAGGCTTTGTTCTTAGAAGAGCCAGAGGTCACTCACAGTCTACCTAACAAGTCTATGAATTTGATTTTTGAAAGCTTCTAAATAAATTATACCAAAGCTTCATTATTATAAAATTATAGCATAACCTTGTGTTAACACACAAATTTTGGGATAAATACATTTTCCCATTCTTGGTAGCAGTTATAAAATTTTGCCAGTTTAAAGCAGTATGGTCAATACATGGATGGATGCATAGGAGATGTGCTTGTCACATTTTTTATTACACAAAGTGAGGGAGGATACACAATTCTATTATGACTATTACTCATAGCTAAATTTTATGGACTACTTCCTACATCCCAGACAATGCTTTAAACTCTACGTCCAGTATTTTATTTAATCTTTATAATCTTATGAAGAATGTATCATTATTAATCCATGTTTTAGATGAAGACACTGAAGCACCAAGAAATTAAAAACCCTGCTCAAGTTCACATAGTAAATCAGAAAGACAGTATTTGGATCTTATATTCTTGTTAGGTGGTGATAAGTAGGGAGAGAAGCATGTGGCTTTGGGAGGTGCTTTGTCTACAATAGGAAAGACAAACTGATCAGAGGAAGCTTGCAAAAAGGGAAAGATACCTTATCCAGGGGTTTCCAGGGACTGAACAGATGTTTGATCTATCATAGGGGGTCTCTAAAGACTGACCAACCAGAAAAAAGGTAGAGAAACCCAAGTTGGAGATACAGCCAGAGCCACAAAAGGGGATCTTTGGAGCATCTGTCCAAGCAAAGGAACAGTGTCCCTACCATTGTTAACATAGTAACTGTCACCAGGGCAATGATAGTTTGCAAATGTCACGGCAACCCTCAGAAATTACTCTATAAGGCCAAGAAAGGGGAAAGCTTCCAGCTCTAGGAACTCTCCACCCCTCTCGCAGAAAATTTATGAATATCCCATTGCCAGCTTAGCATATTATTAGGGATTAGCATAAAAGTACAAACTCTAACCCTGGAAGCTACTGTTCCTTATTGGAGCAGTGAGCTCTCTATTTGAGAGGAAGTTATGCCACATGTTAGGCCTTCTGTGGTTCCCTTCTTTCTGGGGAAGTACATTGTCTCTGACTTTTTACTATACCTTCTATTCTGTCTTTAAACTCAGGGTCTTCTTATCTTGAGGAAATAGTCCTATTCCCTCTCTGGAATGGACTAAATCTTTAATAAATCACTTTTCCCACTTGTATCTTCTTGGTCTGCTCATTTGTTCTGTGAACTCATTCCAGTAACCATTCTTTGGTACTGGCAACCAAGAGCCAGGAAACGTGAACCTGACATCTGATCTCTATACCTGACAATCTTACTGTAGAATCTGTACTCCTAAACATGCTTCAATCAGATAGTAGAAATCAGATCTCAAAGGCCACTGTTTTCCAACATCAAGAAGCCAAATTGAATCCACATACTTATATTAACTTCTGTAAAATATATTCTTTGCTTAAATAAATATTTTTGAGTATTTGGTATAAGAGATAATATGATGAATAAGAATTAGAGTCCTGCCATAAAAAAGACCAATATAGTGATTTGAAAAGGGAGGTAACATCAAGGATGGAGTGAAACAAATGGATTTGAGAACTATTTAGGAGGCAGAATTGAGTGAAACTGTTAAGAAGGAGAATTTCAACTCAGAATAAAGTTGGCTGGTAGGGTTAAGAAGAAACTAAGATAACTTGTTTAAACATGTTGGTTTTGAAGTGGGTATGGAGTATTAAAATAGGTAACTAAGAGTTGAGAATTCAAGTCTTATTCCAAGGAAAGTCCTAGTCCAAGGATATTAGAATGAATTTTGCTGTCCACATATACATGGTAAATGAAACCATAGTGGGTTAGGAGGTCTCCTAAGGACAGGGAGATGAGAAGAGATTTGGGCAAAGCCCAATATTTAAGAGGCTGACAGAGGAATTGTTACAGATACTTACATCTAATTGTCCCCAAGACATTTCCTTTTTATAGGTTGCAAGGACTTCTCAAATAAAATATGCAGCTCCCAGCTAAGGCAATGATACACTGCTTCGTTTTGCACCAACCTCCTGCTTGAGAGCATGAGGAAAAGATATATGAACTTACTTGAAGGCATTGGAAAGCCAAAATTATAGGGAAAGTTTGTGGAACTATTATCCCAGAAAGAAGGGAAGCACAGAAGGCCTGACATTTGGCATAACTTTCCTCTGAATTTACATTTCAGAAGCAACAGCTGAAAGACTTAAAGCAACGAACAGAACTTCTGATAATCTCGCATGGCTGAGAAAATTCAAGTCCAAAAAGAAGGGTGAGCTCTGGTTATCGCTTCAAGTCTTTATTCAGGATTTGAAAAGAATGTACTTTAGTAATACTGAGGTAACAAAAATAGATTAGCCCTTATAAGAACTGAAACATAACTTTGAATCACTACCATCCTTGACTGGATTAAGGTAATCTGCCCCACCTTAATAACCTAAATGACAATTTAGAAAAATTAAACTGTCTCTGAAGACTGATAATATTGTTCAGATTCTAAATATCTAAATTTTGTCCTTCACAATGTTTGACATCAAAACTAGCTAGTTAAAAATAAGCCAGACATTATATGTGATGTGATGTGATGGAAGGAGTCATGATAACTTATAAAGTAATCTTAGCAAAAAAAGAAAGGAAGGAAGGAAGGAAGGAAGGAAGATGAACATGAATTTGTTCAAGTTTCTGGATATAGCTATTAATTAAGAACTAAGGTCTACAAACATTTTTTTTGCAAAGGGCCAGAGAGTAAATATTCCATATTTTGTGGGCTAGATATGGTCACTATTACGTGTTCTTTATAAACTGTTTAATTTTTACCATAAAAAATGAGAAAACCATTATTACCTCGTAGGCCATAGAAAAACATGAAGCTTGCCATATTGGTCTAAGAACCATTGTTTACTAACCAGTGTTTCAGACAAAACATACAGGACAGTGTATTTTGCGGAACATATAAATGCCTAGCTGACTGGTAGAGGTGCTGAGCTGTGGGAGTAGAACTCTCAAGTGAGTGGAGGTAACAGTTTAGTCTTAATCAGAGATGGAAAGTTAACAGTAGTTGAATTACAATAGTTCCTCTGTATTAAAAGCTCTGGGTTTCTGCTATGTGCAGGGAAAACTGGTATTTTGAGATGAATAGTCTGCCACTTTTCCTCCTTTGCTGCCAAAGTAATAAATTTCCCTTTCCTTCTTAACAACAACAAAAAATCTATACTTCATAGAAGCAATATGTAAAAGACAGCTTGCAGAAACTACCTGGGAAAAACAACAAATTTCTTTTATCCTTTCAATAAATAATTACACAGAAAAATGGAGCATGAACCTATAGTTCAAAATCATTAAAATACATACCTGTCAGTTGCATTGTGTGGATATTAAGTTAACCTTAAGTGATTTAAACAATAAAAAGATGTGATATTTATGGCAAAAATGAAATTTCAAACACTGGCTTATGATATAAAGCAATTATAACTAATATTTAGATGTAGTAATCAAAGTGTAGTTGTCATTTTTTTTAGATAGAGTCTCTTTTTCCGGGATAGAGTGCTGTGGTGTCAGCCTTGCTCATAGTGACCCCAAACTCGTGGGTTCAAGTGATCCTCCTGCCTCAGCCTCCCAAGTAGCTGGGACTGTAGGCACTCAGCTAACTTTTTCTAATTTTAGTAGAAATGGGTCTCACTCTTGTTCAAGCTGAGTGAGTTCAAACTCAAGCTCAAGCTCCTCAGATCAAGTAATCCTCCTACCATGGCCTCCCAAAGTACTAGGATTACAGGCATCAGCCACTACTGGAGCTATGGTTATCATTTTTTAAAGTGTTCTCATATTCTAGAGATACATTCTGAAATATTTACTGAAGAAATGAAATGTCTGTGATTTGTTTCAAAATAATGAGCGAAGTGTATGGACTGGATGAGCCAAATGATAATGATTATTGATGAGTAATTAGGATTAATTATATTATCCTGTCTACTTTTATATATGTTTTAAATTCATCATAATATAAAGACATAAAAAGTCATTAGAAAATAATTGAATGAATCTAAAGAAAGTTTTAAAACATAGATGGTAGAAACAGACTAACAAGAGATTCAGGAGTTACTACGTATCAAAGACTTTAAAAAGTTTCATAAAAATGTTTAAAAACCAAATTAAGATGTAAAATGTAATAGAGAATTGGTTAATATAAAAAATTATGTAATAGTAATTTTAAATCAGAAAAATACAACTGAAATTAAAAGTCAGAAGATTACATTTCTGTCCAATCTTCTGGTCCAAGATTGATTTTTAGAAACCTGATTTATCCCCACACCTGAAATAATTAAAACATAAAACAAAATGCATGAAAAGTAGTTTTCAGATATTGTATATCTGATAGCATAGAAAAGTGTTCCCAGAGAAAAGAGAAGCAAAAATGTGAGCCCTATGACTGTGCTAGTTTACTTACTGGACAGAGTTTTTGAGCTGTGGGACAGGAAGAAGAAAACTCAGCCTGGAAAAGAACTCTAAAGAGAGTTTCCCTCAATTCTACATTTCAACAACAACTAAAAAAGGTAATGAGGAATGAAGACCTGAGTTTCAGAAGAATGTGAGCTGTCATTAAGCATACCAACTAATGCTGAATAGGAGTTCTAGTAGAAAAACAGAGAAAGAAAGCCATAGAACAAATATTTGAAGAATGCAATGGAACAAATAAAGAGAACCACAAATGATCAATGAGAAAGTTAATGTAAGCAAAAACTATAAACATAGCTTATTTCTTTTTCTTCTCTCAGATTTTGTTAAAAACATAAAAATTTTATAGCACAATAAGTATAGCAATGCATTTTTGCATTTGTAACATACATATCATATTATATGTATAATAACAATACCACAAAGAGGAAAAAGGGTTATAGTATATGGGTAACATTTCTGTATCTCATTGTAGTTAAGTTAGTATCAATTAACTCTAACTTGTCAGAAGTAGATTATAATAAGTTACAAGACTATGTAGTAAAAACATAAAGAAATTAAAATATAACGGAAAGATAAGGCAAAAGAAAGCAATAAAGGAGAAAGAGAAACACAGAAGACATGAGAGAACAATAGCACACTTAGCACCTAAATCATGGTTTCTAATACCATTCTCCAATAAAAGAAACCAGGATTCCTTGAAGAAAGTGCTGATTCTGAGACTGGAAAAGGAAATATACATACAAGATGAGTCTATAGCACCATATACTGCCAAAAAGTAAGGAAGTGTGGGAAAAAGAAAAATTGACAGCATGGGGGAAAATGGAAAAGTGGAGGCTCAAAAATCATGGAATTACATTTAAATTCTTTTAATGCTGAAAGATAATAATTTCCAACTTAGAATTTTATACCAAGAAAAAACTATCTTAAAGAAATGTCAGAAAGTCAGCTAGGCTGCTAAGTATAGGAGTCATCAAAGCAACATGCCAAAAATGAAAGTACAAGTCTTTAATCATTTCCTAATAGTACAAACAAGAGATTAAACCATACAAACAGCTGAACTCCCCCTGCTCCATTTTCCCACATGGAGCAATGTGTTAGTTGAGCATCAGATGGATCATTACAGATGTAAGAATTTTCTCACTGCTGTGGAAGCCTCAAAAGCAGTTCTTGGAGTTTTATAGACTTGTAGGTTGGCAAATGGCTAGGAGTAGATAAGTATTGCATACTGAATCAGAATAGAAAAGTGTCATCAAGCTCTCTCCCTCCATTTACCTCTCAATAAGGAGGCTTTGGGACAGATGCCTGAGAAAGGCTCTGACTTAAGTCCTCAAATAAATAAACCTCCAAATAAAGGCGCCTGGGTTTTGTATGCAAATATGCACAAAAGCATGGCTGGCCAGAAAGATCTGAATCCCTTTGGAGACTGCCGTGCATTGGCTGGGCACCAAGTCTCATCAAGGGAGGGAAACTTTCTCTCAGAAGACCTGCCAGGTAAAGCTTTTATGGATATGGAAAATCACAGAGGGCCTGAAAAATCACACAGGCTTTTTGGCCAGGAATAGGACTTCTCAAAATAAAGTACAATCAAGGCATTTTCAGAAAAACAAAAACTAGGAAACTTTGTCATCAGCAGCCCTGTACTAAAAGAAATACATATGTGAAACTATGTCAGAAAGAAGAATGAAAAGAATATTATAAACTATAAACTTAGATGCAAAAAATGGTGAACCCAAAACTACCAGCAATATATAACAAATATAATACATGATGAAGTTGGATCTTGTCAGTAGTACAAGACATATTTAACATTTCAAAAACAATTGTTGCAATTCTCTACATTAACTGAATAAAGGAGAAAACTCATTTGATGACCTCAATACATGCAATGAAAATATTTGGTAAATTTTAACATCACTTAATGATAAAGGAGAAAGTAAAAACCTTATCAAATGAGAAACAGAAACTTCCTTAACCTCAGAGAAAGTTGGCATAAAGACCCTAGAACAATTACTATACTTACTAGCAAAATATTGATAACCTTTCCTTTGATGCTTGAGATCATTTCTGTTCCATATTGAATTGGAGGTCCTAGCTAATGTAATAAAAAAGAGATAAATACTTAAAGGGTATAAACAATGGAAAGAAAAACCAAAACTCTTTTGTTTTAGAAGATATAATTGTTTATATAGAATATTCAAAAGAATCCACATGTAGACTATTAGAATTAAGAAATAAACTTTAACAAAGTTTTTGGATACAAAATAAGTACTCAAAATTAAAGCAAGTTATAATTTGTCTATCTTTACAAAATAGAAAATAAAAAGTTAAAAATAGATACCATTATAATAACATCAAATTATAATCACTTATGTAGAAATAAATTCAATAGAAACTCTGCAAAATAGCAATATACAAAATATATCTCTTTAGTATATATTTTTACTTTACTTTAGTATATATTTAGTTTACTTTTTAGTATCTTAAAAATGTAATGGTACATCTTGTCCATTGATTGAAAGATCTTTAGAGTCAATGCACATCACAAAAAATGGATAACCAAATGTTCAACAAGCTCATGAAACGATGCTTTATTCCATTAGTGTTCAGGTAAAAAAATTAAAATCACAATAAGATATATGCAACAAAATGACTATAATTAAAAATACTGACCAAACTTTTGTTGACAAGTATTCATGTCAATTGAAACTGATACATACTACTCACTTGGCAAGACTCTCAGTATCTACTAAACTTGTGCATACCGTATGTGATGATCTGAAAATGTTCCCGCAAATTCATATGTTGAAACTTAAAGGGTAATGGGATATATTAAGAAGGTGAGGCCTTCAGGAGTTGATTAAGTCTTGAGAACAGAGCCCTCATGTGTAGCATTAGAAACCATATTAACAGTGGTGGAAGGAAATGTCCTTTTGGCTCTCTGTCCTTCCACCAGGTGTGGGCAGAGCATTCATCCCTTCTAGAGAAAACAGCATTTAAGGAACCATCTTGGAAGCAGAGAACAGTCCTTACCAGTACTAAATGTGCTATAATCTTGATGGTGGAATTCTCGCCTCCAGAATTGTAAGAGACGAATTGTGTTCCTTATAAAGTAACCACTCTCAGGTACTTTGTTTTAGTGTACAAACTAAGACACAATGTGACCCAGAAATTCACCTCCCAGCTATGCACCTAACAGAAATCCATACACACACACACACCAAGAAACATGTATAAGAATGTACACAGCAACTTATTTGTGATATCCTCATATTAGAAAAATGTTATTACTCACTAACATAAGTGTTTGTTTTATGAAAGTGAAACCACTATAACTACACATTAAAAATATGAACAAATTTCATTAAGCCAAAGAAGCTAGACATAAGAAATGCAAAACATATGATTATGTCTATAGACTTAAAATAGGGCAACATTAAGTTATATTACCAGCACTAAGTTAATATTACTTAAGATTAAACAACACTAATATAAACAACAGTTATATTACCAACATTAAGTTAATATTACTTAATATCAAATATTAAGTACTATTTAACTTGGAGTAAATGGCTCAGGGGAGTAACTAATATGAAGGCATCAGGAGGTCTTTGGAGTGTTAGTAATGCTCTATTTTTTTGACACTTGGGATTGTTACATAAGTTTGTTTACCTAAGATAATTCACTAAACTCTGTGCTTATGATATGTGATCTTTTCTTTGTATTATATTCAGTTAATATTTTAAAACTAAATTTATCAAAGCTGAAATTATCTTTCTACCTTTCTTCCTTCATCTATTCTGATGTCTCCCAATTCAAGCAAAGCAACCATTCTTGATTGCTCCATCTTTCTAGTCAGTCACTTTCTGTCATATTTACAAAGTAAATATCTCTGGAATCCAACTACTTTTGTGTATCCCACTTCCATTACATTATCTTAAGCCATCAATATCTCTGGTAATTATTACTGCAATGGCTTTTCCTTAACTCATCCTCTTCCCTTCATTGTTTGCCCTTTCCAAACTCCCTCTTTATGGTACAGTCCAAAATGATTTTCTAATGCACAAATAACAAAACTGGCCACGTAACTCTTCTGTTAAAAGCCTTTATTTCTCCCTCATTTGTCCCAGGATAAAGTCCATTGACTATAATGTAACTCATAAAATGGTTAATGATCAGGTTTCTGCTTATTTATCCAGTCTCATTTCTTGCCTTTACTGTTTATCTCCTCTTCTCACCAAATGCTTGCAAAATGTGTTCTATCCAGACTAAATAATTTGCAGCTACCAAAATATATAGAGTTCTTAAGACTTCAGAGTTCCTATATTGAAAGGCTTTAGGGGCAGTAATGTTGTTGGAAGATGGTGTTAAAATACCGAGGGCAGGGCAGCTCCTGTGGCTCAAAGAGTAAGGTGCCGGTCCCATACACCAGAGGTGGTGAGTTCAAACCTAGCCCTGGCCAAAAATTGAAAAAACAAAAACAAAAACAAAAACAAACAAACAAAAAACACTACAAAATACCGAGGGTGGTGAGTCCAAAACCAGTCCTGGCCAAACTGCAACGACAAAAAAATCCGAACATTGTGGTGGGTGCCTGTAGTTCCAGCTACTCAGGAGGCTGAGGCAAGAGAATCTCCTAAGCTCAAGAGCTGGAGGTTGCTGCGAGCTGTGACACCACAACATTCTACCAAGGGCAGAATGTTGAAACTCTGTTTCTATAAAAAAAAAATTAAAAATAAAAGTGAGATCTTGAAGCTGTATTTCCATAACAAATGAACCTTTGTGTATGTGCTTTGTACTTTGATGGTAGAGCTAAGAGAGATTATGGGGGAAAATGCCTCCCCTTGCCACCAATTTCCTCTAGACCTTTGCATTTGTAATTCTTATTTTTTGCGCACCTTTTCTCTCTCCCTCTTTCTGTCTAATCGTAAGAACATTGTTCAAGTTCAGATTGTTACTTCCTCCAGAAAGTCTTCTGAACTCTTCAAAGCCAGAGTATGTGTTTCTCTTCAGTGTAATTCTAGCACTGTTAACTTGGTTCTATCATACCACACCAATACAATGGAGTCAGATCATAGGGGATAGATTCTAAAAACATTTATCTTTGTCTGATCTGCTTGGCAATATGATAGTTAATAGGAAGACTGTAGGAGCCAGAGCACTCGAATACATAATATCTAGTAACTGAGAACACAGGAAAAAGCTTAGAGTCTAAGATTTGTGTATATCCAGTAATTTTAAGTGAACAACAGAAAAATGACTGGAGTGTAAAGATGATCAGTGTTTATAGTGAAATAATAGGTAATCACAGCCAAATTCACAAGGTATCTTGAATATGAATGCTGTGTTTGTTTTTCTTGTGGAAACCTCAGGCAGCCAAGATTAAATGCCAGGCCTATGGTCTTGACTAGAGCAGACTTCTCTTGTTGGAGAGAGCAATGGGAGAAACAGTCCACAATGTCTAGTGCATAGATGGCTCTGGCAAGCTTGCCAAGCTCAGACGGCCATCCTTGGGGTGAGTTGAGTGGGTCATTACCCCGAGGGAAAACCACTTTGTTTTATCAAAGGGTACTGTTTGAATGGTCAAGATGTGCCATCAGAGAGATCGGGTCGGAGCTTTGGGATCCTAATCCTGAGAGGACTGAGTGCTGGTGAAGTGACCAGGCCATGAGTAGGGGCAAGTAGGTCAGGAGGAGGTCAGGTTTCCTCTGAAACTGGAGTGTAACTTTCAGCCCCCAGTACTATACAGTGAAAAAACAAACAAACAAAAAAAAACATATGTTCTCCATCTCCTACTATCACAGCGTCACCTAGTGTTCAGGCAATATATTGCAATATATACACACAGATGTATTTTTTTCTCTCTTTCTCTCTCTCTCTCTTTTTTTTTTTTTTGTCTTTTTACACATTTTTCCCTTAGTTTTTATTCTTTTTTGTTGGTGCTGTCATTGTGTTTTATTTTGTTTGGTTTGGGTTGGTATTTGGATTTTTTTCATTTTTACTTTATTCAATAGCAAGGACTCTTCCATTTGGTTATGGTTATTCAGCCTCTTTTATTCTTTATTTTCTTTTCATTTCTCTCCTTTTTAATCTCCTTTGGTGGAGAATTTTCTGCTTTTCTCATCCTATCCACATGAATTTCTCATACAACAACTAAGATAACCCTTTTTTCAGTACATAATTATACTTTTAGTTTTCTTGAGCTAATTTTATTATTATTTTTTCTTTTCTCTTAGGACTAGAGATCATAGCATTGGTCTGGCTGGAGGTATTGCAAAGGTCTGGCTCAAGGAGGCCATAAACTCCTAGTCTAGAGTGTCCTTTTAGCTTTGGCCTTTGGAAATACAGTATTGGTAGGTTCTCATTGTGCTATCTTGCTGATTTCTTTCTATATTTAGGAGGTGAGGTCTTGTTTTAAAACAGATTGGTAAAGAGATACTGGCCTCAAGGGACCCACGTAACCCAGCTCCCCAAAGTCCTACAGGTGTGTGTGTGGGTCAAAGCACCCTGCCAAACACCAACCACCATTTTTACTATCTCTCTCTTTTCCTGTTTTTTTTTTCTTTCTTCTCTCCTTTTGTTCAACCCTTTCCTTTCACCCCCACTTTTTGATGTCTTTTTCTTTCCTTTCTACTTTCTTGCTCTTTACTCTTCTCTTCCTTTTGGCCTTATATCTCAAGGCCACTTCAACACCTAAGCTCAGAGACAAAGTAAATTAAAGTGAAGGAGGAAGTGAGAGAAAAAGGTAGGGAAAAGAAGTGAACAAGAAGAAAACACACATGATGAGGACACAGCAGGAAATATTTTGGAAACATGAAAACCCAGAATGGACACAGCAGGAAATATTTTGGAAACATGAAAACCCAGAATGGAGAAACCTCTTCAAAGGATCATTATATAGCCATTGCAGAGTATTCCACCTATGAAGAAATCATGGAAATTACAGAAAGGTAATTTAAAATATGTATGGGAAAGGTAATAAAGAGAATTGATATGAAAGTGGAAAAACAGAACCAAAAGTGGATGAACGATATGAAGAATATAAGAAGGATATGGCAGAGCTTAAGGAGTTGAAGGAGTCAGTCAGGGAACTTAAAGATGCAGGAGAAAGCACCAATAACATTTTAAACCATTGGTAAGAAAGAATCTCAGAACTAGAGGATAAACCTCTTGAGCTTATTCAGGTAGTTAAAGAAGCAGAAAAGAAAAGAGATAAAGCAGAACAGTCACTCAGAGAATTATGGGACTTTGAAACATTCAAACATACAAATTATAGGGATCCCTGAAGAGGAAGAAGAACACCTTAAAGAAATGGAAGCCTTACTGAAGGATTTCATAAATGAAAATTTCCCAAGTTTTACTAAAGATTACAAAACACTTCTTTTAGAGGGATATCAAAACCTGGGTCATCTCAACATGAATAGACCAGTAGACCATCTCCAAGACACATTGTAATGAACCCATCCAAAATGAAGATTAAAGAGAAAATTCTGCAAGCTTCCAGGATTAAGCACCAATTGTCCTACAGGAGAGGATCCATCAGGGTGATAGCAAAATTTTCAAGTGAAATTTCCCAAGCCAGAAGAGAATGGTCATCTACCTTTAACCTTCATACAAAAAACAATTTTGAGCCCAGAATTGTGTATCTTGCTAAACTAAGTTTCAGAATTGATGGAGAAATCAAACATTGAGGAAATTCACCACAACAAGACCAGCTCTACAGGAAATACTTAGACTTAATCTACACATTGACCATCAAAATGAACCACCAACAAAGTACACCCTCAGAAACCAAAGGACAAAACCTAGCTTCCACAATGATGCAAAGGATAAAACTAACCAATGGTCTTCCAAAAAATAATATGACTACAACTCCACCACACTTACCTATTCTCTCAATTAATATAAATGGCTCAAATTCCCCAATGAGGAAGCACAGGCTGGCTGATTTGATAAAAAAAAACAAAACAAACAAAAAAACCCACAAGCCATCTATATGCTGTCTCTCAGGAAACACACCAAACTTCAAAGGACAAAACAAGACTCAGGGTAAAGGGTTGGAAAACAATATTTCAGGCAAATCGAAATCAGAAGAAAGGAGGAGTTGCAATTTTATTTTCAGATATCAGTGTATTTAAAGCAAGTAAAATTAAGAAAGATAAAGATGGTCACTTCATACTGGTCAAGGAATCAGTACAAGAGGATATTTCAATTCTAAATATTTATGCACCCAACTTACATGTTCCCAGATTGATAAAACAGATCTTAAACAGTCTGAGCAATATGATATCATATAACACCATAATAGCTAGGGACTTTAATACCCACCTGACAGAACTGGACCAATTCTCTGAACAGAAACTAAACAAAATACAAGAGACCTAAATGCGACCCTAGAACAAATAGGCTTAATAGATGTATACAGAACAAAGTATACCAAAGCTAGGGAAAATACATTCTTTTTGTCACCCCATGGAACATACTCTAAAATAGATCATATCCTGTGACACAAATCAAACCTCAACAAAATTAAAAGAATTGTGTTACACCTTGTATCTTTTCAGATCACAAAGCAATAAAGGTAGAAGTAAACTCCAACAAAAATTTTCCTCCCCACACAAAGGCATGGAAATTAAACAACCTTATGTTGAATGACAGTTGGGTCTAGGAAGAGACAAAGGAGGAAATTATTAAATCCCTCAAACATAACAACAATGAAGCTACAAGTTACCAAAACCTGGAGGACATTGCAAAAGCAGTCCTACAAAGAAAATTTATCTTATTAGATGCTATATCCAAAAAACAGAAAGTGAGCTCATCAACAACCTAATGAATCATCTTGAAGAAATGGAAAAGTAAGAGAAATCCAATCCCAAACCTAACAGAAGAAAGTAAGTAACCAAACTTACATTAGAAATAAATGAAATTGAAAACAAAATAATCATTCAGAAAACTAATGAAACAGAAACTTGGTTCTTCCAAAAGATAAATAAAATTGATAAAACTTTGGCCAGATTAACTAGAAAGAGAAAACTAAAATCTCTAGGAATAAAAAGGGGGAAATAACAATAGATACCACTGAGCTGCAAAAGATTATCTCTCACTACTACAAAAACACTATGCCCAGAAATTTAACAACCAAAGAAACAATAAAAAAAAAACTTCCAACAAAAAAGGCACTGGACGATGGTGGCACCTGTGGCTCAAAGGAGTAGGTGCCAGCCCCATATGCTGGAGGTGGTGGGTTCAAACCTAGTCCGGGCCTAAAACTGCAAAAAATTAAAAAAAAAATCATTGTTAAGAAAAAGCACTGGACCAGATGGCTTCACATCAGAATTCCATCAAATCTTCAAAGAAGAGCTTGTTACCTACATTGCATAAGCTATTCCAAAACATTGAGAAGGAAGGAATCTTCCCCAACTTTCTATGCAGCAAACATCAGTCTGACACCAAAACTAAGAAAAAAAAAAAAAAACTAAAAAGAAGAACTACAAACCAATTTCACTAATGAATATTATTGTGAAAATACTCAACAAAATCTTAGTTAATAGATTACAGCTACACATTAAAAAGGTTATATTTCATGATCAAGTAAGCTTCAACCCATAGACGAAAGGCTGGCTTAATATACACAAATCCATAAATGTAATTCATCATATCAATAGAAGCAAAAACATAGCATCTATGATGCTCTCAATAGATGCAGAAAAAACATTTGAGAAAATTTGGCATCCTTTTCTAATAAGAACACTTATTATTATTATTATTACATTATTATTATTACATTATATTACTGTATTATTAATACAGGTGTAGGTGGCACATTTCTTAAGGTAATTGAAGCCATCTACAACAAACCTATAGCTAATATCATACTGAATGGAGTACAACTGAAAGGTTTTCCCCTTGAAAGTGGAATCAGACAAGGATTTCCTTTGTTGCCCCTACTATTCCACATAGTTCTGGAAGTTCTAGCCAATGCCATCTGGTAAAAGAAGGATATAAAGGGCATTCAAATGGGAGAAGAGGAGGTCAAATTCTCACTTTTTGCCAATGATATGATGATATTATACTAAAAGAACTCTAGAGACTCAACCACAAAACTCCTGGAAGTGATGAGGAAATAGAGTAACATCTCAGGGAATAAAATCAATATCCACATATCAGTAGCCTTTGTATATGCCAATAATAGCCAAGTTGAGAAACAAATCAAGGGAACAGTTCCTGTCATAGTAGCTTCAAAGAAAATTAAATGCCTAGGAGTATACTTAACATAAGAGGTGAAGGACATCTACAAAGAGATTTATGAAATTCTAAGGGGAAAAAAATAGCTAAGGCATTAACAAATGGAAGAACATAACATAATCTTGGCTGGGTAGAATCAACATTGTTAAAATGTCTATTCTCCCAAAAGCAATCTATAGATTTAGTGCAATCCCCATTAAAATACCAATACCATACTTAGAAGAACTTAAAACATAGGTCTTCATTTTATATGGAACCAGAAAAAAACCTGAATAGCCAAGGTAATTTTTAATAATGAAAACAAAGCTGGAGGCATCACTCTACCAGACTTTAGGTTATATTACAAATCTACAGTAATCAAAACAACATGGTATTTGCACAAATATAGAGACATAGACATATGAAATGGAGTAGAAAACCAAGCGATGAAACCAGTCTGATAGCTCTTTTATCTTCAATAAACCAAACAAAAGCATACACTGAGGAAAAGAATTCTTTTTTTTTTTTTTTTGTAGAGACAAAGTCTTACTTTCTCACCCCTCAGTAGAGTGCCGTGGCGTCACACAGCTAACAGCAACCTCCAACTCCTGGGCTTAGGCGATTCTCTTGCGTCAGCCTCCCAAGTAGCTGAGACTACAGGCACCCACCACAACGCCCAGCTAGGGAAAATAATTCTTATTCAATCAAAGGTGCTGGGAAAACTGGATAACCACATGTAAAAGACAGAAACTGAATCTGCACCTTTCACTGCTTACAAATGACTCAAGATGAATAAAAGATTTCTTAAGATATAAAAGTAAAAAAATTCTAGAAGAAAATGGGGTGAAAACTCTTGAGAATGTGGGCCACAGCCTGGGGAAAGATTTTATGAAGAAAAATTTCAAGGCAATTGCAGCAACATCAAAAATAAACAAATAGGACTTAATTAAATGGAAAAGTTTCTGCTCAGCTAAGGATACAACAATTAAACCAAATAGACAACCTTCAGAATGGGGAAGGATGTGCATGTTATGAAACTGACAAGGCATGGTAACTAGAATCTACAGAGAATTCAAATTAATCAACAAAAAATGAGCCAACAGAATAAGGGTTGAACTCAATAACAACAAAAATCTGCATACTCAAACAAAAATATGGAAGCTTAACAACCTCATGCTGAAGAATACATGGGTCATTGACGAGATTAAGCAGGAAATTTCCAAAGTTTTGGAACAAAATGATAATGAAGACACAAATTCTCAGAACCTATGGGATACTGCAAAGTCAGTCCTTAGAGGGAAATTTATAGCACTGCAAGCATTCCTCAAGAAAACAGAAAGAGAGGAAGTTAACAACTTAATGGGACATCTTAAACAACTGGAAAAGGAAGAACATTCCAATCCCAAACCCAACAGAAGAAAAGAGATAAGCAAAATTAGAGCAAAATTAAATGAAATTGAAAATAAAAGAATTATAGAACAGATCAATAAATCAAAAAGTTGGTTTTTTGAAAAGGTCAATAAAATACATAAACCCTTAGCTAACCTAACCATGAAAAAAAGAGTAAAATCTCTAATCTCATCAATCAGAAATGGTAAAGACAAAATAACAACAGACTCCTCGGAAAATCAAAAAATCCTCAACGAATATTACAAGAAAATTTACTCTCAGAAATATGATAATCTGAAGGAAATTGACCAATATTTGGAAGCACATCACCTTCCAATACTTATCCAGAATGAAGTGGAAATGTTGAACAGGCTGATATCAAGTTCTGAAATAGCATCAACTATACAAAAACTCCCTAAAAAGGAAAGCCCTGGACCAGATGGCTTCACGTCAGAATTCTACCAAACCTTTAAAGAAGAACTAGTTCCTATATTACTCAACTTTTTCCAAAATATACAAAAAGAAGGAATACTACCCAACACATTCTATGAAGCAAAGGTCACCTTGATCCCCAAACCAGGAAAAGACCCAACAAGAAAAGAAAATTATAGACCAAGATCACTAAGGAATATTGATGCAAAAATATTTAATAAGATCCTAGCAAACCGAAGTCAGCAATACATCAAACAAATTATACATTATGACCAAGTAGGCTTTATCCCAGGATCTCAAGGCTGGTTCAATATACGTAAATCTATAAATGTAATCCACCACATAAACAAATTAAAAAATAAAGACCACATAATTCTCTCAATTGATGCAG
>CAUYON010083803.1:0-12359 GCA_963573935.1 Arctocebus calabarensis | reverse complement strand
GTCTCATGCCTCTGCCTCCCAAGTAGCTGGGACTACAGGCGCCCACCACAATGCCCGGCCATTTTTTGGTTGCAGCCGTCATTGTTGTTTGGCGGGCCCAGGCTGGATTCGAACCCACCAGCTCAGGTGTACGTGGCTGGCTCCTTAGCCCATTGAGCCACAGGTGCCGAGCCAAGACCCATATATTTCATCTTATGTATTTCACAGGCACCACAAAATGAACATGTCTCCAAATTGGTCTTCTTTGTGATGTTCAGTGAGTACATTTGTCTAGTATGACTTTCTTACAGGATGAAATAGATATTGTTGAGTGTGTGAATAAAGGAGTGAATGGTACTTACTCTTCCTTCAGGAAAATGAAAGACATCAGAATTTATGTGATTATTTAAGCCAGAATCCTGAGGATCATTCCTATCTCTTCCCATTTGCCCGTTTCCCCCATCTGACTATTTATCAGATTTTATAGGTTTTATACCTTTAATATTACTTCTGTTCTTTCTTCTGTAACCCTACTTCTATAAAACTGACAGGTACTTGATCATCTTTTACTTATTCTTTTATTCCTTTTTTTTTTTTGAGACAGAGTCTATGTCACCCTTGGTAGAGTACCATGGCTCACAGCAACCTCCAGCTCTTAGGCTTAAGCGATTCTCTTGTCTCAGCCTCCCAAGTAATTGGGACTGCCCGCCACAACGTCTGGCTATTTTTTTGTTGCAGTTGTCATTGTTGTTTAGCAGGCCTGGGCTAGGGTTGAACCAGCTAGCCTCGGTGTATATTGTTGGCACCCTACACACTGAGCTACAGGAGCCAAGCCTCTACCTTTATTCTTTTCCACTGTACGTCATTCACGACATGTTATTCATGGTAACATGTCTACCAAACAAGTCTACCAGCTCCTTTTAAGGAACATTGTCCCTTTCATTTCCCTGCCAAGGAGCAACCCTAGACAGTTATGTGCTATACCACATCACAACATTTCCCCAACTCCTAGACATTGCTAATTGGACCAGGATGGGTCCCTGAGTAATGTGTAGGTTACCCAACAGGTAAAACTCAGCCAGTTAGCATCTCATCCTTAGGCAGATGAATTAGTAGGCCGGAAATAAATGAGAAATTAGAAATAAGAATTCAAGTTTTAGGGCGGCTCCTATGGCTCATCGAGTAGGGTGCTGGCCCCATATACCGAAGGTGGCAGGTTCAAACCCACCCGGGCTCGGCCGAACTGCAAAACAAAAATAGCCTGGCGTTGTGGCAGGTGCCTGTAGTCCCAGCTACTCTGGAGGCTGAGGCAAGAGGATTGCGTAAGCCCAGGAGCTAGAGGTTGCTGTGAGCTGTGTGACGCCACGGCACCCTACCGAGGGCGACAAAGTGAGACTCTGTCTCTACAAAAAAAAAAAAAAGAATTCAAGTTTTAAAAATTTCATGGCGTGGCGCTCATAGCCTAGTGGTTACAGTGTTAGCCATATGCACCAAGGCTGGCGGGTTCTAACCCAGCCCGGGCCAGCTAAACAACAATGACAACTGCAACAACAACAAAAAATAGCTGGGCACAGTGGCGCATGCCTTTAGTCCCAGCTACTGGGGAGGCTGAGGCAACAGAATCTCTTAAGCCCAAGAGTTTGAGGTTGCTGTGAGCTGTGACGCGACAGCACTCTATCGAGGGTGACATTGTGAGACTCTGTCTCAAAAAAAAAAAAATTGCATAGATATGTCAAATAGTAGAGAAGAGACCATGACCAAGACAAAGTTTTGGTTGGTAGAAAACATGGAGTGATGATATAAACAAATGGTATAACACAATGAGTAAAGAAGCTGGTTGATATTGAAAGGAAAAACAAAGAGACACATAAATGAAAGGAAAGATTATGAGAGAAATTGAGTCATGGTAATGACAAGGGATGAAATAATGTCCCCTAAAGTTCTTGCTGCTGAGGATCCCAATTTCCAGTTCCAAATTCCCTGAGTCTACATACACCTTTAATCTTAGAGTTCTCTTAGATTCCTGTTTCCCTTATTACCAAGTATAATTCAATGTAATTTTTGTCTGGAGCCAATTCCCTGACCAAAATTAAATATATGATTTCTAGCAAAAGAAATACCAGATATTATCATAGTAAATGGTTGCCGTATATGTTTGGCTGGTTACAACAGACACCCAGGGTTGGGCATGGTAGCTCATGCTTGTAATCCCAGCACTCTAGAAGGCCAAAGTGAGAGGATCCCTTGAGGTCAGGAGTTGTTTTATTTTTTCTTCTTTTTGAGACAGAGGCTCACTCTGTCACCCTGGGTACAGTGCTATGGTGTCGTAACTCACAGCAATCTCAAACTCTTGGGCTCAAGGGATCCTCTTGCATCAGTTTTTCTAGGTTTTTTTTTTTTTGAGACACAATCTCAAGTTGTTGCCCTGGGTAGAGTGCTGTGGTTTCATAGCTCACAGCAACTTCAGCTCTTGGGCTTAAGCAATTCTCTTGCCTCAGCCTCCCAAGTAGCTGAGACTATAGGCACTCGCCACAGGTACGGGCTATTTTTTGGTTGTAGTTGCCATTGTTGTCTGGCAGGCCTGAGCTGGATTCGAACCTGCCAGCTCTGTATATGTGGCTGGTGCCCTCACCACTGAACTACAGGTGCCGAGCCAATTTTTCTATTTTTAATAGAGATGGTGTCTCACTTTTGCTCAGGCTGCTCTCAAACTTCTCAGCTCAGGCAATCTGCTAGCCTCAGCCTCCCAGAGTGCTAGGATAATAAGTGTGAGCTACCACACATGATAAAGATCAGGAGTTTGAGACCAGCCTGAGAAAGAGTGGGACTTTGTCTTTACTAAAAATAAAAAAAAGTAGTCAAACATGGTGGCAGGTGTTGTCGTCCCAGCTATTTGGGAGGCTGAGGCAGGAGGATCACTTGAGCACAGGAATTTGAGGTTGCTGTGAGCCAGGGTGAGGCCATAGCACTCTATCCTGGGCAACAGAGTGAGACCCTTTTGCTTCTCTCCCCCCAAAATGCCCCTGGTCACCCAAAATAACAGTGACTTCAAGATGGAAGTATATTTCTCTCTCACATAATAGTATAGAGGGCAAGTACTATGCACAATAGAGATGGCAGCGTTGGTCTATGAGTTAATTGAGGAACTTTCTACATTGTCACATTGTCATCTCTAGTGTGTGTTTTTTAATCCCTATAGTCCAAGATAGATTTATGCCATGGCAATTTCTAAGCACAGGAGAAGAGAAAAAATAAGAGAAAGAAGATGTATAAGATGTATGCCTTTTCTCTCTAAGAGCATACAGTATTTGCACTCATCAATTATGCTCACATGGCATTGGTCACAGCTTAGTCTTATGGCTGTATCTGTCTTTATTCTGGGTGACCATGTGTCCAACAATAGAAGAAAGGAAAAATAGATATTAGGGCTCAGGGCCCGTGGTTAGGGTATCGGCCACATTTACTGGGGTTGGTGGATTCCAACCCAGCCTGGGCCTGCTAAACAAAAATGACAACAATAACAAAAAAACTTGCCAGGTGCTGTGGCAGGCGCCTATAGTCCCGGCTACTTGGGAGGCTGAGGCAAGAGAATCACTTGAGCCCAAGAGTTTGAGGTTGCTGTGAGTTATGACACCACAGCACTCTACCAAGGGTGACATACGGAAACTCTGTCCCAAATAGCAGAAATTTATTTTCTCACAGTTCTGGAGGCTAGAAGTCCAAAATTAAGGTTCTAAACCAATTTGGATTCTGGTGAGGACTCTCTTCCTGGCCTGTAGACATCTGCCTTCTTGTTATATTCTCATACAGCCTTCCTCAGTGCCTACGCCTCAGGAAAAAGAAAGAGAAAGAGAGCCTGAGCCCTCTGGTGTTTCTGTACATGGACACTAATTCAATAGGGTTAGGGACCCACCATTATGACCTCATTTAACCTTAATTACTTCCATAGAGGCCCCATCTCCAAATATAGACACAGTGGGGCTTAGGACTTCTATGAATAAATTTTGGGGAGACATAAACATTTACACCATAGTATGGTCCCAAGAAGCAATGATGCTAATAGTTAATCTAATTCCAACTGGACTTGGCTATGGAATGTTGTAACTGAGACCACCCATAAAAATACAGACCCCCACTTTGGGTACAAATCAGAGGTGATTTTATTTACTCCTGTGCAGAGGGGCTGCTGCAAAAAGGCAGACGGCCCAAATCAGATGGTCATTTATTACATTTGTACAGATGGACCACTGCCCCAAAGGGCAAATGGCCAAATCAAGTCGTTACATCTGCACAGACGTACTGCTGTCCCCAAAAGGCAAACGGCTAAATCAAGTGGTTGCATCTGCACAAATGGACCACTGCCGCCAAAAGGCAAACAGCCCCTAAGAGAAATGCAGGCAGCCTTTTACACCCCTTTTGTGCTGATGTGGCAAAGCAAGCGTGTACAAAAGCAAAACATGGTGGGTTACAAGGCGGAGTCACAGTCAGGTAGTTGGCCCAAGGGGTAGCTGTGTGGCAGCTCAGGGGGGTAACTCAGTAACCATGGGGACAACTTGGAAAGCCCAGTACCTGGGAAACTCAGTTTCCTGGGAATCTCTGCTTGAGTGAGTTTTTACCATTGTTTAGCTGGCTAGGGAGGTTGAGGTAAGTTTCTCATCGTTGTGTTTAGACATTGCTAGGGAGTCAGGGAACTCAGAGAACTTCCTTGTCAGAAACCTGTTCTCAGAATTAAACCAAAAAGGGGGGTTTGAGACAGACGGGGACTCAGGCTGAAATGGTTAGAGGTCTTTAGGGGTCTTCTTTCCGGGTCAGTTACTACAAGCTGCCCTGGCCTATGTTTGAACCAGCCAGCCTCGGTGTATGTGGCTGGTGCCCTAACCACTGAGCTATGGGCTCGGCCCTTCAGTTCTTTTTTTTTTTTTTTCCTTTTTTATTTTTAGTAGAGATGGGGTCTCTCTTTTGCTCAGGCTCATCTCAAACTCGTGAGCTCAAGCAATCCACCCGCTTCGGCCTCCCAGAGTGCTAGGATTACAGGTGTGAGCCACTGTGCCTGGCCTGGCTATTTTATTGTTTATTTACTTATTTATTTTTTATTTTAGAGACACAATCTTTCTCTGGCTAGTTTCAAACTTGTGAGCTCAGGCAATCCACCTACCTCAGCCTCCCAGAGTGCTGGGATTACAGGCATGAGCCACCACGCCTAGACGTTATTATCTTTAGACATTAAGAATTAGATATGAATTTTCTCTGGTTTCATTTATTTCATATATTTTATTGCTTCTTGGGCCTTTGGATAAGATGAAGTGAATTTTATTCATAACATTTTTTAAAGACAGGATCTTACTCTGTTCCCCAGTTTGGAGTGCATTGGCATGATCATAGTTCACAACTACCTTGAACTTCTGGGCTCAAACACTTGTCCTACCTCAGCCTCCCAAGTAGGTAGGGATGTAAGCATGCATCACCACACCTGACTAATTTCTTTTTTTGTTGTTGTTTTTTTTTTGAGACAGAGACTCACTGTGTCGCCCTGGATAGAGTGCCGTGGTGTCACACCTCACAGCAACCTCAAACTCCTGGGCTTAAGAGCGATTCTCTTGCCTCAGCCTCCCAAGTAGCTGGGACTACAGGCTCCCAACACAACACCCGGCTATTTTTTTATTGCAGTACTTTTAGCTGGCCCGGGCTTTGAACCTGCCATCCTCGGTGTATGGGGCTGGTGCCATAACCACTGTGCTACGGGCACTGAGCCTTTTTTTTTTTTAATTGTTGAGGATTCATTGAGGATACATCTAATTTTTTAAAAAGTTTTGTAGAGGTGGCACCCATAGCTCAGTGAATAGGGTAGGGTGCTGGCCACACACACTGAGGCTGGTGGGTTTGAACCTGGCCTGGGCCGGCTAAAATCAGCAATGACAACTATAACAACAACCACCAAAAGAATAGCTGGGGTTCAGTGCCTGTAACTCAAGCGGCTAAGGCACCAGCCACATACATACACCAGAGCTGGTGGGTTCAAATTCAGCCCGGGCCTGTCAAACAACAATGACAACTACAACCAAAAAATAGCCGGGCACTGTGGCGGGCTCCTGTAGTCCAGCTACTTGGGAGGCTGAGGCGAGAGAATCGCTTACGCCCAGGAGTTGGAGGTTGCCCTGAGCTGTGATGCCAGGGCACTCTACTGAGGGTGACATACTGAGACTCTGTTTCAAAAAGAAAAAAAAGTTTTTGTCGACACAAGGTTACTCTATATTTATTGCTCGTGCTGGTCTTAGCATGAGCGTCCTAGCTTCAAACAATCCTTCTGTCTTGGCCTCCCCAGTCCTGCTCAGGTGGGAGCTGAGAGCCTCCGCGCCTGGCCCCATGAACTCTCTCTGGGCGATAGTTTATCAGGTTTTATTGCCTCTTACTGTTGCTCATTTCCTCATATGTATTTGCTGAATTTGTAACGTGAATGCTAAGTATTAGGCAGGAAGCGGTTATCACGTTAGATTACTCAGATGTTGCGATTGCTTCATGTTCTTTTTCTCTTTATTTTTCAGGGAATTCTGTAGATACAGAAGATTCTAGAAGGCATATAGATGATGCCTTACCATTTTCTTCTAGCACTTGGAGTGCTGAGAAAGAAAAGGTAGAAAATTTGAAGGGTATTTTTCCAGATCTTGGCAGAGTAAGTTTATATGTATTTTTGGTTAATTTTTTATGAAAAGAAAGAAGGAATCTTGTGTTTATATGTTAGTTTTTTTCAACAAAACAATTACTGCTGACTTCTGAAAGACATAGAAAAAGTACAAAAATCATTACTAATGGTGTTTCTGTATGTTTGTATCTTTGATATTGTTAACATATTAAATATACAATTGTACATTTTTTTACATTAAATTATAAAAGAGTTGGAAGTTGCTGTGAACTGCAACGCCACAGCGCTCTACTGAGGGCAACATAGTAAGACTCTGCTTCATAAAAAAAAATACATAAAATAAACAATGGTGTGAATTTTGAACCTGGATTAATTTTTTCCCACTGCCCACTTGTCTAGTATTTATTAAAATAAGGCTTGCTTTTTTGCTTTATTCTGTACGTCTCTATTTTTCACATATTAAATATAATTTTAATTTAAATTTTTGATAAAACATATATATAATAAAATTCGCCATCTTATCCACTTTTCACTATTCACAGTTCAGAAGTATGGGAAATATATTTACGCTGTGCAGCCAATTCCTAGCATTCTACTCAGCTTACAAAGCTGAAACTCCGTGCTCATTAATCCACAGCTCTCCAGTTACCCTGTGCTGACCACCATTCTGTTTTCTTTCTCTATGTGTATGGATTTGACTACTTTACGGACCTCATGTAAATGGAACCATATAATATTTGTCCTTCTGGGTTTGTTTGTTTGTTTTTTCATTAAGTGTGATGTTTTCAAGGTCTATTCAGATTGTAGTATATGTTACAAATCTCAGTCTTGGTGGCACCTGTGGCTCAGTGGGTAGGGCGCCAGCCCCGTATATCGAGGGTGGCAGGTTTGAACCCAGCCCCGGCCAAACTGCAGCAAAGAAATAGCCGGGCGTTGTGGCTACTCGGGAGGCTGAGGCAAGAGAATCACGAGCTGGAGGTTGCTATGAGCTGTGACACCATGGTACTCTACCCAGGGTGACACGGTGAGACTTGGTCTCTTAAAAAAAAAAAAAACAACTCAATCTTTCTTATGGCTGAATAATATTCCACACACACAGTGTATGTCGTGCCTTACCTATCTGTGGACACTTGAATATTTCTGCCTTCTGGCTATTGAGAATAGCACTGCTACGAACATTGGTGTACACATTTTTTTAAGTCCCTGCTTTCACATGTTTTGCATGTACACTTAGGAATGAAATTCCTGGGTCTTGTGATAGTTTTATGTTTGATGTTCAGGGAACTGCCATACTGTTTTTCATGGAAGCTGCATCATTTCCTTGCAGTTCTTTGTTTTTTTGGTGGAGGTCGGGTTTAAACCTGCCACCTCTGGTATATGGGGCCAGCGCCCTAATCCCTGAGCCACAGGTGCTGCCCGGCCGCACCATTTTAACAGTCTGCCAGCAGTATACCAGGGTTCCAGTTTCTTCACAGTAACACTCCTTATTTTCTCTTATTTTTGATTATAGTAATCCTTATGGGTGTGAATTGGTATCTCATTGTGGTTTTGATTAGCATTTCCGAAATGATTAGTGATATTGAATATCTTTTCATGTACTTTTTAGCTATTTGTATATCTTTCTTGGGGCCTTCCCTGTGCCCTTGCTGACTTCCTTTCTGCTAGATCTTTCCATTTCTGATAGAGGGGTGTTAAAGCCTCCAAACATGGTAGTAGGTTTATGTATTTTTCCATGCAAAGTATATATGGCAAAAACCGATAAAAGGGCAAGTATGCCAGTTTTTGACATGGGTATTTTAACACTCTCTTTTTAGGGCACATATACTTTAAGGACTATTACGTCTTCTTAGAGAATTGACCTTTATCATTATGTAATGCCCTACTTGCTCCCTGATAACTTTCCTTGCTTTGAAGCCTACTCCGTCTGAGATTGACAGTGCTGCTCACTCTGCACCCTGCGTAGAGCGTGGTGGCATAGCAGCTCACAGCAGGGTAGAGTGACCTCACAGCTCATAACAACCTTAAACTCTTGGGCTTGAGCAATCCACTTGCCTCAACCTCCTGAGTAGCTGGGACTAGCCCACCTCTACACCTGGCTAGTTTTTCTACTTTTAGTAGGGGTCTCAATCTTGCTCAGGCTGGTCTCCGACTCCTGAGCTTAAGCAGTCTACCTGCCTCGGCCTCTGAGTGCTGGGATTACAGGTGTGAGCCATGGAGCCCGGCCTGATCAGTTGATGTGTGTTTCCCATGACCACGTTGTAGAGGTCAATTTTGGTGAATTACTTATCATTGGTTCATATGGGGTCTAGAATACAGTGAATACATTTTGTTTCTTCATATAATAAGCATTTTATATCAACTTTAATTTTTTTCATAAATTTTAGAATGAATTATGAAAAAACTCGTTGCTTTTACTGATTTTTTTCTTTTTGTTAAAGGAAAGTGCAGGAGACGGTGTTCTGGTGAAAACTCTCAGAGCTGCCATTGGGAAGCTTACCCCCATTGATTTTCATGACATAAAAGTCGATAAAGTTGGTTTTGGTCTTAATGCCCCCATAAAACACGGGGAAGCGTCTCCTCACCCATTCCAGTGTTCAGCATTGGATTCAGAGACAGTTCTGCGTGAGAATAGATGTGTAGACCCCGAGGGTTCTGCAGTGTCCAGTCAAAAACACGTGGGCGCAGCATCTCTGAAGCCTGCGCGTGACAAGGAGATCGACTCTGCTGATGTTCTTTGGTCACCAGCTTGTGAAAGGCGGACGTGTGAACGTCACGAATCCATTGAGAGCAGTGAAGACAGTAAGTGTCCTTAAAAAAAGAAAAAGGAACTATAGAAATAAGATGTTCGTACATTTTGAGTAGGACATATTTACATGTGGAATTTGCTAGTCTTTCATACAGGAAATATTTAAGTGTTTTCTATATTAAAATAAATGTTTTTAATCTATTACAGGGAGGATTGCTTGGAAATAGTATTTATTTTATTTTATTTTATTATTATTTTTATTTTGTGGAGACAGAGTCTCACTCTATATCACCCTCGGTAGAGTGCCATGCATCACAGCTCACAGCAACCTCCAGCTCCTGGCCTTAAGCGATTCTCTTGCCTCAGCCTCCCAGGTAGCTGGGACTATAGGTGCCTGCCACAGCGCCTGGCTAATTTTTGATGCAATTTGGCCAGGGCCGGGTTTGAACCCGCAGCCCTCGGTATATGGGGTCAGCGCCCTACTCGCTGAGCCGAAATAGTATTTTAAATGAGGGATTAAGTGGAAGTGTACTTTTCTAGGTCCTAGCATTCTTTTCCTTCACCCCTTATTCTCCATTATTGTAAGTAAGGCTGGATCATCCAACATCAGATACTTTTCTTTTGGGGGAAATGGATTTTCTTTTTTCCAACTTTTTTTTTTGAGACAGAGTCTCACTCTATCACCCTCAGTAGAGTTCTGTGGCATCACAGCTCACAGCAACCTCCAACTCTTGGGCTTGAGTGATCCGCTTGCCTCAGCCTCTGAAGTTGCTGGAACTACAGGCGCCCGCCACAATGCCTGGCTATTTTTAGAGATGGGGGTCTCCTCTTGCTCAGTCTGGTCTTGAACTCCTGAGCTCAGGCAATCCACCCACCTCGGCTTCCCAAAGTGCTCTTTTTTTTCTAACTAGTTTTGAGCAGACTTCAGTACTGTTGATAACTAAGGCTGTTACCTAAATAAAAATTATTTGGGAATGTTTATTATTTTACTTGTTACATGTATCATTGGATATTTGTGGAATTTTATATTTTAGAAACAGATCTCCCAGAGAATGTGGTCTATCAAAATGAAGAGGGCAGATGGGTCACTGACCTTGCCTATTATACCTCTTTTAGTAATGAGCAAGATTTAAATATGTCTGTAAGTTGTGAGATGAATGAAGACTTCAGATCTGGTTGTAAGTATATGGATACCTACGTTTATTATACCATTTTTATTGTTTCTAATGGTGTTTCTGAGATAACCCTTTCATGGTGTTCAGCCACATCCCATCTTTTCTGGAATATCGTTGTATTCTGGGATTTTTCCACTTCTTTTTATAGGAGCCAAGACTTGAGTTGGTCAGTCTTGGTCATTGCAGAATGAGCTGAGCTACGTTCTGAAGCAAAGGCCGCAAGGCAGACTCCACTCACTTACTTCCATTTGGAGCCTGTAGTGCTACAGGGCTGGAAGGGACCTCAGGCTGTGCTTGGCCACTTTCAGAATTCTGTCCTGAGCAAAACAATGTTGTGGTAAATCAGCACTTAGCAAAGCTAATCCATTCTGAAATAAAAGCTAAGAAATGTGGTGGAAATGATGGAAGAAAAGTGACAAAGATACTAACCAGCAGGCTCACGCCTGTAATTCTAGCTCCCTGGAGGCTGAGGTGGGTGGATTGCTTGAGGTCAGGATTTAGAGACCAGCCTGAGCAAGAGCGAGACCCATCTCTTAAAAAAAAATAGCCGGGTGTTGTGGTGAGCGCTATAGTCCCAGCTACTTGGGAGGCTGAGGCAAGAGGATCATTTGAGCCCAGGAGTTGGAGGTCGCTGTGAGCTGTGATGACTCCACAGCATTCTACGAAGGGTGACAAAGTGAGACTCTATCACAAAAACAAAACAAAAAAATAGTAATAAACAAGTCTTGAGGGATAAGAGCATTACAAAGGGCAGTTAGGTTTGTCGCTCAGCATAACGTCTGTCAGTGTGAAGATGTGAGCTGGCGGGTCTGCAGAGTGCCAGGGCAGGGCATGTCCAGCCGGTGAGGAAGTGGGGGTGCTGCCGGCCTGCAGCCCCCAGTGCCTGAATGCTCTGTGGCTAGAATGAGAAAGGAGGTCACCAGCCTGTCAAGGCCAGTCTTATTTATTTATTTATTTATTTATTTTTTTTTTGTGGAGACAGAGTCTCACTCTATCACCCTAGGTAGATCGGTAGAGTGCTATGGAGTCACAGCTCACAGCAACCTCCAGCTCTTGGGTTTAAGTGATTCTCTTGCCTCAGCCTCCCAAGTAGCTGAGACTACAGGTGCCCACCACAGCACCTGGCTAATTTTTGATGCAGTTCGGCCGGGGCTGGGTTTGAACCTGCAGCCCTCGGTATATGGGGCCAGTGCCCTCTCACTGAGCCACATGAGGCTGGGGAAGAAGTGATTCTTGCGACTGCTTGTACAGATCTCCTAACCACTGAGGATGTGGAGGTTCAGAGATAAATGAGGCATGATTTCAACATTTGTGAGACTGTCTATTAGCCAAGAGTGATGAGGCAGGAACACAGAGCATGGTCATCATCATAAGGGACAGAAACCAAAACCCTTTGGAGTTCAGAGAATAAATGAGTTTTACATGAGTAGGTAGCAAGAGAAGTTCACACAGGAGGTTGCTGTTAAGATCAAAGTTCAATGGGCATTCCTTCCATGGGGGGGGGAGGGCATGAGAAATTTCAAATGGAAGGAAAATCCCGTTGAAAGAGAATGAGGTGGCTCGGCGCCTGTGGCTCAAAGGGCTAAGGCGCCAGCCACATACACCTGAGCTGGCAGGTTCGAATCCAGCCTGGGCCCGCCAAACAACAATGACGGCTGCAACCAAAAAATGGCCAGGTGTTGTGGTGGGCGCCTGTAGTCCCAGCTACTTGGGAGGCGGAGGCAGGAGACTCGCTTGAGCCCAGGAATTGGAGGTTGCTGTGAGCTGTAATGCCATGGCACTTTACCCAGGGCAACAGCAAAGAGAATGAGGTGGTGAA
>CAUYON010083801.1:0-13027 GCA_963573935.1 Arctocebus calabarensis | reverse complement strand
TAGGGATGGCATTAAAAAGGTAGATTGCTTTGGGAAGTATAGACATTTTAACCATGTTGATTCTTCCCAGCCATGAGCATGGTATGTTCTTCCATTTGTTAAGATCCTCTGCTGTTTCCTTTCTTAGGATTTCATAATTTTCTTTAGAGATCCTTCACCTCCTTTGTTAGGTATATACCTAGGTATTTCATTTTCTTTGAAGCTATGGTGAAGGGAGTTGTGTCCTCACTAGAGACTTCTTATTAAATAAGGTCTGAGACTTGCAGAAGTTTGTTTTTTTTTTTTATCACGTTATTAAACAGGAGTCCTATTAACGTGGTGGTAAGGCATAGTGGGAGGTAAAGCAGTCCTTTTAGATCTTGGTTTTAATGATCCTGGATCATTAGGCTGTGACCTTCATATGTGCTTATCAGTCTCCCTCTCAATCCCCTTAGGTAAGACAGGAAGTTTAAAACAGGATTGAGTGGTGTATTTTCCTTTCCCAATCTCAATGACTAGAGCAGATTAGCATTGGTACTTCTCCTAGTTAGGCTCTGGTCAAACCTCAATTGATTAGGCTCCAGCAAAATAAGTTTTTTCAAGTGGGCAGCCCTTCTAAAGAAATACAGAATGTGCTGGACATATGTAAAAATATTAACAGCTACTTTTCCCCTCCCCCTGCTGTAAGCAGAATGGAATTTTTCTCTGATTTTTTTTCATGTGAATCTGCTAGGGCTCCTGGAGGTATAACTCACAAGATTGTATGGGTCTTCATAAGAGTGGATCCCTTGAAGTTTTGGTCATTCCTCCTTGTCCACACGGAGCCTCTTGCAATTAGTCAAGTATAGCTTAGATTTTCCTTTCCTGGTACTTGTTCCTATGGAAGCTTGTCCTTATGAGCATCTGCTCTTGTGAATGATAGTTTTCTCTATCTTCTTGTTTGTCTCTCCAGTTTGGTTGGGCAGGGGTCAGCCCTGTATACTCAATTCTCTGATGGAATTAAGAAAAGTTGTTGATTCGGTGCCTGTAGTGAGCAGCTAGGGCACCAGCCACAATCACTGGGCCTGGAGGGTTCAAACCCAGCTGGGGCCTGCCAAACAACAATGACAAGTACAACAAAATAATGGCCAAGCGTTGTGGTGGCCACCTGTATTCCCAGCTATTTGGGAATCTAAGGAAAGAGAATTCCTTAAGCCTAAGAGTTTGAGGTTGCTGTGAGCTGTAACGCTACAGGACTCCACCGAGATCTACATAGTGAGACCCTGTCTCAAAAAGGAAAAAAAAATGTTGAGTTTTCAGTTTCTTCATCTTTTTTCCTTGTTTGGATGGTAGGAATAACACCTTCTAAACACCTTAAATCCTGGATTGGCAATCATAAGTATAAATAGAAATTTTCATTATTTCAGAATTATTATCACGTTTGAGTTTTCCCGAGAAGACAAGTAAAGGAATCTACCCTTGACCACATTTTTGAATAAAGTTTAAACTCAGATACTCATCTCTTGTGTAATAGCCAGCCTCCAAAATGGAACTTGACGATTCTTCTCTCTTTTTCTTTTCCTTTGGCTGGGGCCACGTTTGAACTCGCCACTTCTGATATATGGGGCCCTATTCCTTGAGCCACAGCCACCACCCTAATTCTTCTGTCTTGGTATTCACACCTCTTTGTAGTTTGTTTGCTAACTAAATAAGGCTGATACTGTCGAAATAACAATGTGTGACTTCTGAGGGTTTTTTGTAAAAGATCATGTGATTTCTATCATGTACCTTTTCTTGAATCAGTCACTTTATGTCAAGCCAGTTGTCATTTCATGAGAACACCCAAGCAGCTCTATGGGGAGTTGGTAAGAAACTGAGGTCTCCTCTGTCAATAACCAGAAGTAATTTTCAGATGTGATGGACCACCTTGAAAATGAATCCTCTAGGCCCAATCAAGCCTTCAGATGACTGTAAACCTATTAATATCTTTATGGTACCATCCCATAGGACTCAGTTAAGGCACTCCCAGATTCCTGACCCACAGAAATTGTTTGGTATTTTAAGATGTTAAGATTCAGAGTAAGTTTGGTATAAAATTTTGGCATAATTTATTATGTAGCTATAGAGTATAAGATCTTGATCTGTTATCTTTGTCCACTTTTAGCATCATCTTTATGTGTTCTTAGATTACTTTCATTTTTCTGATATTCCAGTCCATCAACTTTTCTGTCTGGTTAATTACAGTTTATTGTCCTGGATTTTTGTTGACTTCTGTTCATCTCCAGTCACTGAGTCTTGGCATCCGTAATTTCTGGCCTTTACAAACTGGTTTTATCTGGCCAACTCTGGGTGGTAGAGTGGATAGTGTTCTGCTATTGAGTATGCTCTTCCTACTTTACATTGATGTCTTTTATGGCTTGGATGAAACTTTCAGACCCTTCTTTCGGACTCATATTATGTTTCAATGAAATTTACAATCTATCTTCGTTGTTGGACTGGAACAGAGCTACCGCTCTTATTTGAACCTAGCTTACTTAGATGGGTCCTAAAACCCTCAACCTCAGTTTGAATCCCAGCTCTACCACTAATTGGTATATGCTTTAAGTGAATTTAAGTAAATGACTTAATTTCTCTGAATTTGTTTTCATCTCTAAAATATGAGCAGTTCTTACTTTCTAGAGTTGTGATGATATAATAAGTGAAGTCTTTAGCCTGCTGTGTGGTTTACTCTTCCTCTACATGTGCTACCCTTTTTACTCTAAATTTTACACTGCTAAAGAACTGAAGCTGCTGGTTCCTTTTAAGAGATTAAACGTCCTTGGACACTAATTTCAATCCATATAAAGTTAATTCACCTAGTCTTTGATCACAATAATCATAAATCAATGGCATGCCTTCTACAAAGATAGTTACCCAAATATGGGTCTCTTTCCCTTTGACACCAGGCATCCTTAGAATTCCCCAAACATGTTTAATTTTTTCGGTGTTGTCACAACCTGGGAGCTTTACTGTGATTTTTAAAAAGAAACTTTTTCTCCAGGTATTATACATGCTTTGTCTGATCAGAAAGTTTTTCTTTGATAAACGGCCCATTCCTCACTCCTGGTAATTCTGAGAAGGCTATCACTTATAAGATGGCGTGGTTATGTTACCTAAGCTAGGCTTATTAGATTTTTCTTTCTGAGACTTTTGTTGTCGAGTTATCACATACCGAAACTATGCAGCTGGATTTAAGTTCAAATGGAAGTACCCAGGACAGATGGTGCTGGAGTAACTAAAACTAAAATATTTAGAAATTCTCTGGCTTTTTCTCTTTTTGAGGCCTGATTTCTCTATTATTCCTTTGGTTTGGTTTGGGACACTGTATTCATCAAATAACTGGTTTTTGTTCCTTTCACGGTCTAGTCTTAGATGTTTTTTAATGCTTTCCAAATTTATTTTTGAAAAAGTCTGCAAAACCTTCATGTTTATTGTAAAGGTAAATATATAAGTTGGAAAATATAAGTTATGCAGGGGTTTCCAATGTGTCTGCCACACATTGAAAGAATAAGAATTGTATTGGCCCACACATTAAATACACAAACACTAATGAAACCAGATGAGCAAGAAAAAAAAGGTCTGTGCATATTTTTGTCCGTATCCGACATGGCAGATAAGGAAAACAGGCCTCAAGTAATGTGCAAGTGGCCTGCAGGTCAGAATTTGGTTGGACATCCCTGCTGGGGTGTACTGCTTTATTTCACTTAACATTATGTTCTACTATTTTACTTAGGTATGATAGTAGAGTTTGCTTCTTTTCCATTTTATATGTATGCTATAATTTAGTTTTTTCATTATCATTGAATATGTAGGTGGTTTTCAGTTTTTTTCTAATATAAATACTCCTGTGCAGACTCTCCATATAAATTTTTGTTAGCACCATGAATTAATTTTTTTTATACTGATTTAAACAAACTCATCTAGAACGTCTTTATTTCTTATCACTTTCCATCTAGAAGTGGTCATGAGGGCCACTTCTGAGAGTGAAAAGGAGGCAGAAGTTGCTAGGTGAGACTTCTGCCAAAGATTTTTAGAGGTTGGAGTTCTGCTGGTATACCTTATTTTCCAAAGATAATAGTGCTAATGATGATAGAAGGGTGAAAGACCTTCCTCTTCTAATTTTTCTATTTCAAAAGCACTCTCCTTAATTAGTATGCTGTCCTCTGTATAACTTCTCCCAGCTACCTTCTCCCTATCTGAATAAAAGTCATCTTTTATAAGTCCCTGACCTTACCTCAAGTTACAAAGTCAACAATTTTATTGTTAGCTACATCTCACTGCTATCCACCACAGGGTTCACTGCTTTTCCTTCTCACTGAGCTAACTCTGACCCACACACTAGAGAAAGGAAAGGTTAGAATGTGGAAAGAATAAGTGTAGCTTAGTGCATAACAGCATGTTCTCTAGTGTCCAAGGGATTTTTACCCTGGCTTTGTCATTAGCAGTTTTCTTAATGTTTGTTTTTTTGTTTCCTCATCTATAATAGATAGAATAACTGTAGTCACTTCACAGGGTTGTTAAGACTAAGGTGAAATTAGTATTTGTAAATCACACATATTACATACTGTATGAATGCTTAACAAAATTCTACATCTCTTTCTGCCTGATCTACCTTTCCTCATTTTTAAGAAAAGGAAGGGAGGAAGGGAAAATTAATAGCCCTACCGCGTTTATAACTGCTTCTGTGGCTTCTACACTTGGAGACATTTCTGTTCTTGTGTTCTTTTTATTTAAAAAATAAAACAGTCTGACAATGTCTTGATCTCTTGTCTAACAAGGCTGCGACTCTTTACTGATCCACAGTCAGCCAGACATGTTTCCCCCACCTCATGCTTAGAAATGGATTTGTGAAGCTCATCACCAGAAATTCTCCTCTTCTTTTTATCAACAGCTCACGTTTGTGAGTGGCTGAATGAGAAAGGAGCATTCTTTTACTAATGTCAATGTTACCTGTCCTTATTGTAGATACAATGTACATTTCATATTCACAAAAGGAGCTTTTGCAAATACTTGCCTGATATTCCTGAAATAGTTGGTATTTTCATTTTATTTACTGTGTCTGTGCCCCCTTATTTAAAAAGACCAGATCAGAATCTTTTGGGCTGTCAAAATGGATGATATGAATGTGGCACTGCTGATCTGACCCATTATGCCATTCAAAAGAAACAACAATCCAAGTAGAATCAATTAGATAGGAAGAGGGGAACCAAGGAAGAACATTCTAAACATTGGTATGACATAAAATTCTCCATCTTAAGGCATTAGAGAAATAGTGAAATTCTTTGTATTGTGAAAATTTTTTGTTGGTTTAAGAAAACGATTTAATCTTATGTATCCTACTGTTCTTACTATATTTTCTCTGTACCAGAGAGTAAGTTCATATATGTGCTACCTATAGGAATCTTTGTGATATTTCTTACATTTAAATCTTTAAAGAACAAAATCAACTGTTATCCAATATCCCCTCATTTAGAAGTGGTAACCTTTCTCATTTTGACAAAGTTTTATTAAAAATAAAACAGATGAATTTAATGTCATGCCACTTAAGTTATTTAGATTTTTGGTTTGTAAGGGTAGGTTTTTAGCCATTAACTACTTGAAATGTCTTTTCAGTCATTCATTCACTGACAAACTTTTCTTGGTGCTTGTTTTGTGTAACAAGTAGGGAAAATACAAATAACAAAGACAGACAATATATAGCAGTAATAGCTTCTGCCCAGATACTTGGAAAAATTTCAAACTTCAATATTAAGGCTCATATTCATGAATTTCAGACATTTTCTCAACATATGTACGTTGCTTTCCTAGTAATTAATAATAAATTGCCTTAATATACAAACAAAAAAGTTTGTCATCAGCAACAAGTAACACCTAAAATGTTACTATGTGCTTTGATTATTTTAGCTATGAAATGGAGGAAATAGATATAGTTGAAAATAATCTCCAATGTTTAAAATTATCTCTGTTTATACTGAGAAAATTGCATTTTAAAAATAATCAATGTATTTTCAGAACTGTAAATATAAAGGTATATATAAAGAGACCAAGATTAAAAATATGAGCATGTCATCAACTGTACAACTTCTTTGTGAATTCTTCATAGACTTAAAATGTAAAAGACAAAAACTTCCCCAAAGCATAATTTTAAAGTAAAGCAGTTTAGAATGATCTAAGCCCATTGATCTGTCCCCTCTTTCACATCAAACACAGAGTCAAAGACACTTACATCCTGAAATCATCTTTCACCAAACTGACAGATTTAATGGATCATGTATTCTTGGTCTAAATGACCTATTTTGTCTTATATTTCCTTTGGGATTAAGCTAACAAAAGTAATGTAACTATCTATGTTTACTTACCTTTCAGTTTCTCGGTGTAACAGTCCAGTTGCAACATTTCTTGCAGGAAGAAACCGATAAACTCACAAACTTTTTAAAGAAAATCATCTTTTAAAAAAATGTAGCCCTCTTTTCCACATTTGTTTTATTACTTTTATATCTGCTTCTCGTTGCTCATAGATTTTCTAAATACCAAATTATAATAACATGTGAAAACTCACTGGTTGACTGAAAATCTGTAAAGCCACAAAACTAATGTCCTTTGACAATAATAAATCCTTAAAAATGCAGCAATACCAAATGCTTTTCCCATTTACCTTCCTGATAGGAAAGAATATTTATGAAAGATTTCTTAGACTGGGAGACCTTTAGCACATCAATTTCATTCAATATACTTAGCATTCCAGTAAAAGTCAACTACTTCCAGACACAGTTTTGAAAATCACAGAAAGAGCTTATTGGAAAAGTTTATTTGGTTTTTTTATATTTCTTATTTTCACAAAGGTGATTACCATTAACATCTATAGTAAAAGAAGCAAAAATCACTGTCCAGAATGACATTTCATGTTAGCCCTTATTGTATGTTTCCACTTTGGAAGAGAGACAGTGTAATAACAATAAACATGGAATTCTGTAAATAATTAATTTCTAAAGAGTCAGAGTAACAATGAAAAATGAAGGTTTGATAATAATAGAAATTAGCTGGTTTAAGCATTTTGTAGTATGAATGCATTTGGCTTAGGAGCAACATTTTTTTGAACTGTTAAAAAAATTTAATATTATCACTGTCAGAAATTTTTAAAAACTACATAGGTATAGGTAATATATTTCTTATCTATTTTTAATTTAATTTAATTTTTTTGAGACCAAGCCTCAAGCTGTCACCCTGGATAGAGTGCTGAGGCATCACAGCACACAGCAACCTCCAATTCCTGGGCTCAAGTGAGTCTCTTGCCTCTGCCTCCCAAGTAGCTGGGACTACAGGCACCCACCACAATGCCCGGCCATTTTTTTGTTGCATCCGTCATTGTTGTTTGGCTGGCCCGGGCTGGATTCGAACCCGCCAGCTCAGGTGTACGTGGCTGGCGCCTTAGCCCGTTGAGCCACAGGCACTGAGCCTCTTATCTATTTTTCAATTATTCTGTGGAAGATTAATAAACACAGAAAGGGTTCATTGTCAATCACTGGGGAGTATTTGAAAGTTCGGAATACTGTTGGCAAAAACACAAGGTCGTCTTCTCATCAGAATCAGTAAAAATACCAATGATTTTCAGACCATCTGTGCAATACTTGTATGCATTATGTGTTCTAGACCAATAGATTTCAAAGTTCCAGTTCTGGGTCAGCAGCATCAGCATTAGCTGGTAAGTTGCTAGAAATACAAATTCTCAGGCCCCTCCTTAGAGAGACTGTATCAGAAATCTCTTTTAACAAGCCTTTCATGTGATTCTAATGCATACAAGTGTGATAATCATTGTAGAATGTTACATTTAATTTTCAGCAGTTTGTAAACTTTAACTTATTATGGAATCGGCTTTTTATAAATGTATTCTGTATATTATAAGAAAATTACATTAGTTTAATGAGGTGTAAAAAAAATAAACTCCAACTCTAAATGCATCATAATGTAGGAACTTTACTCATGCCCTTTTTCTTTACCAATTTGATTCTTTTCACCTCCCTTTTATTCCTTCTTCTAAAAAGGAGATTATGTCACTTTCCCCATTAAAGTCCTCTAATGGGTTCCTCTCTGACTCAAAGTAAAAGCCACTTGTCCTCATAATGGCCTACAAGTCCCTGAAAGATCTGCTGCCCACTCTCCTAATGCCATTATTTCTCTGATCTCCTCTTCTTCCATATCGCCTGCATTCCTTCAATTTCAGCCACACTAGCCTTCTTGCAGCTCTTCACATTTGCCAGACACACTCCCGTTTCAAAGACTTCTCATCTTTAGTTCCCTCATACATCTGTGTGGATAACTTTGTTTTTCCCCTCATTTGGGTATTTAATAAAATGATTTTTTCTTTTTCTTTCTTTTCTTTTCTTTTTTTTTTTTTTTGAGACAGTCTCAAGCTGTTGCCCTGGGTGGTGTGCCGTGACATCATCGCTCACAGCAACCTCAAGCTCTTGGGCTCAAACGATCCTCTTGCCTCAATTTTTCTATTTTTGGTCAAGATGGAGGTCTCATTTTTGCTCAGGCTGATCTGGCACTCCTGAGCTCAGGCAATCTATCCTCCTCGGCCTAGAGTGCTAGGATTATAGGCAGGAGCTACCACACTTGGCCTTGGTTTTTTTCTTGATGAGACCTTCCCTGACCACGGACTCTCAAATTATTGTGGCCTCTATATCCTCTTGTCCTATATGCCTGCTGTATTTTCCTCCTTGTCACTTTGTATCTGTTCTTGAAATATATTTTGTCTGTTTATATATCTTTATTGGAAGGCTTTTACCACTAGGAAGATTAGTGAAAGCCAAGATTTTTGTCTCCTTTACTCACTCTTGATTTCCAAGTGGCCAAAGCAATGCCTGCCATATAGTTGGAAGTTAATAAATGGAATGAAAAAATAAAGAATGATGGGAGGGAGAGGGAGGAGAACTTGTTTTGAGTCTTTAATTTGTTAAAGTTACTCTCCACTTTACATATCTATATCTTCTAGATATTATTAAACTTTTTTCTCTGAATATCTCTAATATATGGTTGTACTTGTAATCTTTCCTACTTATCTATTACATTCTTTGTAATCTTACTTCATTCTTGACCCATTCCTTATAAAACTAAAAATGAATGACATTTTATTTAATAATGAGAACATGATCTGTGCTGTCTTTTGTTCATCATTTCTCAGAATTAGTTTGTCTATATTTTAATTTTCAATCTGTCTTAATCATTTTATGTATATCTCTATGTAAAATAATGAGTGTGGTTTATTTTTTAGGCATAATTAGAATTCATTTCTCTTTTGTTTGGTACATTTAGCCATTTTACATTTATGATATCAGAAATATGTTCTAATGTCATAATATTTTATATATTTCTATTTTCTTTAAGTGAAGTCTTTCACAATATTATCTTTGGATTATTTATTGCTTTTTAAAAATATATTTTATTGTTGGTAGAACACACCATGAGATCTGCTCCGTTAACAAATTCTTATGTGTGCGATGCAATATTGTTAACTATAAAGTCAAAGTTGTAGAGCTCATCTCTAAATGCTATTCATCTTGCATAATTGAGGCTTTATGCATGTTTATTAGCAGTGCTCCATTTCCCCCTCCCCCACCTTCTGGAAGTTATATTAGTTTTAATATTTCAGTTACATCATATAAGTTTGATTATACATGTAAGTCCTTTGTGTCATTGGTTTATTTCACTTAGTATGTCTTCAAGTTTCATCCATTTGACATTTCAGGATTCCCTTCTTTTTTTGAGACAGAGTTTGAAGCTGTTACTCTCAGTAGAGTGCCCTGTGTCACAGCTCACAGCAACTCTTGGGCTTAAGCGATTCTCTTGCGTCAGCCTCCCAAGTAGCTGGGACCACAGGCGCCTGCCACAATAGCGCCTGCTATTATTTTGTTGTAGCTACAGGTGCCAAGCCAGGATTCCCTTCTTTTTAAAGCTAAATAATATTCCATTTTATGTATGTATTGCATTTTCTTTATTCATTCAGTCATTAAAGGGCAGCTGGGTTGTTTTCACATTTTGGCTACTGTAAGTACCCACGAAAGGAGCGTTTCCTGCTATTTACCACGCGGAAAGCCAATGACTGAGACTAGGAGGATTGTCAAGGCAGAAAGTATTTACTTCTGGAGATGCATATACTGCCTCAAATCCCCAACACTGCCTGATCTGTTGATGAGGGAGGCAGATTTTTAACTGGCTCCATAAGCAAGAAAAAAATATATATATACACACATTTGTAATTTTTTGTAGTTCTCTTATGTGTTAAGTTTTCAAGCCAGTAGGATTTGCCGAGCAGAACTTCATAACTTTCTGTTGCTCCAGTGCATTCCATTTTGAGTTTCTTTCCCAGGAACGGAACAGCAGATTCTCCTTGCAGCCATGAGATAGAATCTTACACTACCTTTTTGTCCAGAAAAGAGAAAAGAAATGATCTCCCACTACAGATTGTGCCAAGGACCCACAGAACCTGCTCTCAAGGCTGAAGGAATGAACATTGTCAACCCCTAGCTCATTAAAATACTCAAAATCTTAACCCTATCCACCATGTTTTGTTCATGGGAAATAATGTATTATCATGATTTCTTACCATGCTACCTGCCCTGCACACCACCCCAAACATTGAATAGTGTTCACTCCCTTTATGCATTATTCATCTTCATCTTCATAAAAACCAAATGACCTTGTTGATCAAGAAGGCAAATTTGAAGCTATTTGTACTCTTCCTCCTAGCAAATACATTTCCTTCTTCCTTGACAATCCTTGTTGTGTCACATTGGCTTTCTGTGAGGTAAGCAACACGAACTCCCTATGTGGGTTTGTTAAGAGTGGGTCAAGGAACATTGGAGTATTCCTGTATCCTTTCAGATCTTGTATCTTTTGGATAAATACCCAGAAGTGGGAATGCTGGCTCATATATTAGTCCTATTGATAATTTTTGAATAATCACCACATTTTTTTCTCCATAGCAGGTGCACTACTTTGCATTCCCCATAACAGTGTACAAGCAATCCGATTTCTCAAAGTTCTTTTCAACATTTTTTTTAATAAGTCATCCTAATTTGTGTGAGGTAGTGTGTCATCTCTTTTTAGTTTTGATTTGCATTTCCCTGATCAATAGTGATGTTGAGCATCTTTTCATAAACATGTTGGCCACTTGTATGTCTTCTCTGAAGAAATGTTTATTCAAGTCTTTAGAAACTTCAAATTGCGATATTAATTTTTTGCTATTTAGTTTTATCTATGTGTTCCTTATATACTTTGGAAATTAAACACTTATTTGGTATAAGGTTTGCATATATTTTTTCACATTGTCAATTTCGCCTTTTCAATCTGTTGATTGTTTCCTTTACTATGCAGAAGCTTTTTAGCTTGATATATTCCCACTTCAAATTTTTACTTTTATTGGCTGTGCTTTTATGGTCATATCCAAAAAAATTTTTGCCAATACCAATGTTATAAAGCTTAATCTCTGTTTTCTTCTACAAATTTTAGAGATTCAGTCTTTTTTTTTTTTTTTTTTTGTAGAGACAGTGTCTCACTTTATCGCCCTTGGTAGAGTGCTGTGGCATCACACAGCTCACAGCAACCTCCAACTCTGGGGACGATTCTCTTGCCTCAGTCTCCCGAGTAGCTGGGACTACAGGTGCCTGCTGCAATGCCCGGCTATTTTTCTGTTTTGCAGTTCAGCTGAGGCTGGGTTTGAACCCGCCACCTTCGGTATGTGGGGCTGCTGCCCTGCTCGATGAGCCGCAAGTGCTGCCCGAGTTTCAGTCCTTTTAAGTCTTTAATCTTCTTTTAGTTGATTTTTTTATGTATGATATAAGTATTCAATTTTATCCTTTGCTTATATTTGTCCAGTTTTCCTACCACCATTTGCTAAAGAGGCTATCCTTTTCTCATTGTGTATTCTTGGCATCCTTGTCAAAGATCATTGATATATGTGAACTGATTTATTGGTTTATATGTCTGTGTTTATGCCGGTACAATGCAGTTGTAATGAAGATACCTTTATACTGTATTTTAAAATCAAGAAGTATGATGCTGCCAGCTTTATTCTTTCTCAATATTCTTTGATTATTCAGGACCTTTTATGGTTCCATATGAATTTGAATATTAATTTTCTAGTTATGTAAAAATGCCATTGGGGTTTTGATTGGGATTGCTTGGGAATTATTGACCACTTTGAGTAGTAAGAACATTTTAACAATATTAGATCTTCCAATCCATAAACATGGGATCTTTCCATTTTTTGCAGGTTTTTAATTACTTCTTATAGTTTTCAATGTGTAAGCCTTTTTCCTCATTTATTTAAGTTTGTACTTGAGCTTTTTATTCTCTTTTTTGCTATTATAAATACAATAGTATTCCTAATCTCTTGTTCATATAGTTTGTTTTTATTGTATAGAAATGCACCTAATTTTAGTTTGTTAATTTTGTATTCTGTAAATTTACTGAATTTGCTTATTCTAACAACATTTTTGAATAATTTTTAGCACACCCTATATATGAAATTGTGTTATCTTATTTCTTTCTTTCTGACTTGGATTCCTCTTATTTCTTTTGTTTGCCTAAATTGCTCTGGATAGGAAGTTAATGGACAGTAGGCACCCTTGACTTGTTTTTGATCTTGGAGGAAAAGCTTTCAGTTTTTGACCATTTTTTATGATGTTAGCCATGGGATTTTCAAATATGGCCTCTATTATGTTGAGATAATATTTTTCTATTTTGAGTTTGTTGTGGGGTTTCTATCATGAAAGGGTGTTGAATTTTGTCAAATGCTTTTATGCATTTATTGACAAGATCATATGATTTTTATCCTTTATCCTGTTAATTTGATATATGACATTAATTGATTTCTTTTTTTTTTTTTTTTTTGTAGAGACAGAGTCTCACTTTATCGCCCTGGGTAGAGTGCCGTGGCGTCACACTGCTCACAGCAACCTCCAACTCTTGGGCTCAAGCGATTCTCTTGCCTCAGCCTCCCGAGTAGCTGGGACTACAGGCGCCCGCC
>CAUYON010083800.1:0-12866 GCA_963573935.1 Arctocebus calabarensis | reverse complement strand
AGTATATAATACAATAAAATGTAAATGTTGCTGTAGCAGGGTCTTATGGTTATTTAGTATGTTAGAAGATTTTTATATTTGATTTTGAAATATTCAGAGAACAAAAATCCACTGAGTGCAGTGGCCTGATCATAGTTCACTATAATCTTGAATTCTTAAGCTCAAGCAATCTTCCTGCTTCAGTCTTCTGAGTAGTTGGGAATACAACAAGGCATTACCATACCTAGCTAGTTTCATTCTTACTGTGGAGATAGTGTCTTGCTGTTTTGCTCAGGATGAACCTGAACTCCTGGCCTTAAGCTAAACCTCCCACTGCATCCTCCCATTGTGCTGGAATTTCAAGTATGAGTCACCATGCCTGGCCCAATTCTATCAGTTTTTGCTTCATGTACTTTGAGGCAATATAAGGTCATATAAGTTTATAAGTGTCATTATATTCTTGATAGATTGACTTTTTATCAATATATGAAGTCTTTCTTTTTCTCTTAAAACAATTTTTAACTAAAAGTTTATTTTGTCCGATATTAGAGTAACTACTCTGGCTCTCTGTTATTATTTACATAGAAATCTTTCCCATTCTTTCACTTTCAGCTGACTTATGTCTTTAAATCTAAAATTTAAAGTGTTTTATAAACATTATTAGATGGTCACCGGTTTTTTTGCTTTTTTTTTTAAATGTATTCTGCCAGTTACTGACTTTTTGAGAGTTTAATCCGTTTACATTTAGTGTAGCTGCCAATAAGGGAGGACTGACTTCTGCAATTTCTTTTTTCCTCATGTTATATCTTTTTTTCTCTAATATTTCTTTTTGTATTTTTTTGAAATTATTTTCATAATAGTTACTCTACTCTGAGGTATAGAATCAATATTTTAAACTTACAACCTTGTTTGAATTATTAGTAGTTTTGCCTCAAAATTATACAAAAATTCTGCTGCTATACATTTCTGTTCCACCTTAAAGTTGTTGCCACAAATTGTGTCGTCATACATTGTGTGCTCATTACCATAAATTTATCATTATTTTATGCATTTGTCTCTTAAATCACATAGAAGCAAAAGAAAAATTATGAACCAAAATTTGGTTCAAAAATTATGAACCAAAATCATAATATTGCCTGTTATGTTTACCTATATAGTTATCTTTAGCAGGATTTTTTTTTTTTTTAAATTTCTTTTGTATGGTCTCAGGGTATTATCTATTGCTCTTTCTTTTTAGCTTAAGGGGCTCCCGTTAGCTATTCTTATAAAGCAGACCTGCTAGTGACAACCTTTTTCAGCTTTGTTGTTCTGGGAATCTCTTACTTTCTCCTTCAATTTTGAAGGGTAGTTTGCTAAATGTAGATTTGGTTGACAGATTTGTTTGTTCCTTTTAGCACTTTTAACATGTCATACCATTACTTCTGTCCCCCATGGTTTTTGCTGAGAATAAACCAGACTTTGGTCTTAATGAGTGACACTATTGTCACTTCCCTCTTTTTGTTTTCAAGATTCTTTGTTTGGCTTTGGACAGTTTGATTATGTCTTGGTGTGTATCTCTTTAAGTTTACCCTACTTTGAATTCATTTAGTTTCTTAGATGTATAGAGTTTTTTTATTATTATATTTGAATAGTTTTTCAGACATTATTTCTTCAGATTTTCTTTTGCCCCTTTTCTTCTCAGTCTTCCATTATGTTTATATTGGTGTGCTTGATCTTGTCCCACATTCATTTTTTATCCTTTCTGCTCCTCAGACTACATAACTTTAATGGACCTATCTTCAGGTTCACGAATTCTTCCGCCTTCTCAAATCTGCTATTAGAACTGCTCTAGTGAAATTTTTTTTTTTTTTTGAGACAGAGTCTCACTTTCACCTGTGGTAGAGTGCTGTGGCATCGCAACTCACAGCAACTGCAAATTCTTGGGTTAAGGCCATCTTCTTGTCTCAACTTCAAGAGCAAGGTCTTGCTCTTGCTTAGGCTGGGCTCATACTCCTGAGCTCAGGCAATCTATCTGTCTCAGCCTCTCAGAGTGCTAGGATTATAGGCATGAGCCACCAAGCCCAACTTGCTCTAGTGAATTTTTAATGTAAATTATTTTACTTTCGGCTCCATAATTTTTGTTTAGTTCCTTGCTATTATTTCTATCTCTGTATTTATAATTCTGTATTTGTCAAGACATTATTCTCATAGTTTCCTTTGTCCTTGGGATTTTTAGTTCTTTTTAATGCATATTTCAGGCAATAGATTTAACATTTTTTTGTAGTAAATTGAATGCCTGTGTTTTCAAAGGGACAATTTCTTAAGTTATGTATTTTAATCTTAATGGGCTACACTTTTTTTTTCTTTTTGCTTTCTTCATAATTTATTACAAATAGGCATTTTTAACTATAATATGGCCACCATAGAAACTAGATTCTCCTTTCTCTCCAGCTTTTGATGTTGCTACTTGTAATTGCAATAGAACATCTGTAAGTTGACCACCCAAGGGACTGTAACAAACTAGTCAACACAGGAACTGGGCCTACTGTATTGATAGGTACATGTGCTATACTTTCTTGTATATCTTTTGTTAGAGACTATACAAAATCATACATAATCTAAACACAGTAAAATCATACATACAGTATCTTGTAAAGTCAATCGTGTTTTCTCATGGTTTAATCATTCTTTCTAAAAACAGAGTCAATTTTGGTCTGTGTCTTATTCTTATTATAAATGTTAAGTGGAGAAAGCACTTTCAATGCTGGCTACACCACTCAGCATACCTGGGTGTTCTTCTGCAGCCCATGATTTCAACTGTGTATCAGAATTCTGACTTTGTGTGTCATCTTCATCTACTTCTTCCCACTTCATCTGCTGCTTCATGCACTTTTACGCTGGTCTATACTTTGGTCAATATTGCTTGGAAAATTGCTTCTTGGTCAGATCCATTACAGGTCGCCACCTCATTGTCCACTGCAACAAAACCTTCAAAATCTGCTCCTTTGAATTTTCCCATGGGAGATGGACTGCATGATGAGGCCAAATCGTGCTTCTGGGTTGTGACAAATCCAATTTTCTTTAAACACTCTGTATTGTTTCTGGCTGAACTTTATTCCAGGCAGAACTGATTGAGAGGACAGCATCCAATTAACTGATAATGCAGATTAAGTTGCTTCCACAGATGGACCACTAGGTTGTGTTTTTAATAATGACTCCCTGTAGGAGCTGGATTCGTAGTGCGTTTTAAATGTTTTGATGATGCCTTGGTCAAGAGGTTGGGTTTTTGAGGTTGTTTGGAGTTAGAAATTTCACCGTCACATCTGTGAAATAATTCCCTTACAGAGGGCCAGGACAGTTGTCTACTGGCAGTAGAATAGACTATTTCTTCTTTTCTCGGCTTACACACTCGCCAAGTAGGGCACCAGTCATCCATGTGCATTTGTTTGATCTCTTAGTCACAAGGTGATCTTCAAGCTTCAGGATCTTGAGTCTACCTGACATTGCCGATTTATGAATCATCAATTGCTTTACTTTCTCTCTGGTTGAGGTAACACAAAGCAAAACTGTGAAATGTTCTTTGGTAAGTTTTCTGCTCTTACGTTTGTCTCCTTTCATGATGAGCTCCCGTCAGGCATCACCTTGAGAAAAAGTCCATACTCTTTAGCATTAAACATGTTGTCAACTTTGAAGCCTCTGGTGAAGTCCAGGAACTTATTGACTAACTTTTCTGCAACTTCTACTGGAATGTCATTGGATTCAGCACACAAGGCTTTCTGGGAGATCTTATGCTACAGTTTAAATTACTCAAGCCAACCACTTGATACTTGGAAATCTGCCACCCTGAATTCCTGTGAAAATTTTTTTAGCAAATTCTTAGATCACTGGCCTGGAGATTTGGGCACTAACTGCCCTCGTTTGTTTGAACAAAGGTTCAAAGATTTCATTGATCTCTGAAGGGAAGTTTTCTGCTTTAGGTGACCACTTTCCTTACCATCTGTCTTTAGATGCTCATGTTTACCGTTTTTGGATGTTGCTGAATACGGTGGTCTATGGAGGTTCTATTATAACACCAAAATGTTCTACTGTTTTTCTCTGGTTGCTACTTTCCAGAAAATGTAGATCAACTTTTTTCTTTGATATTAGCTCTTTGAGTTCTTTTCTTTGGGTCATCATGTCTTGATGAACTGTAAAACTTTTCAGTAATTGTAGGATGTACCTACGGTTCAGAACAGTCCTTCATGTTGAAAAGATCTTTCATAGTATGTAATAAAAGATGGGATGTTAGGCCTAATCTAACACATGGTAACAATAAAATATGAAAAAAGAGCTTACACTAAAGAAGAAAATAGGATAACAAAGGGGCAAAGGCCATGGCTTCTACCCGTTGGTATAGAGTGGACTCAAATGGTCAAGTTATGGAGGATAAATTATTCTTGTGTGTGTCACAGTGCAAGGAGTTAAGATACAGCCTACAGAGGAGGTCCGTATATAAAGGTTAGTCTTTTATGGAGTATATGTGGTACATGGCTGGTCTATGAAAATAGGGTCAACTTATTAAGAAGGTGGTCTATGGAGGTTCCTTCCACTGTATTTGTTTAGGGACTTTTTGAGTTTGTTTTGTAAAGCTTATCTTCTTTGTGGTTCCTTAAATTTCTGGGAGGCCGAGGTGGATGGATTGCTCGAGTTTAGGAGTCAGAGTGAGACCTCGTCTCTGGAAAGAAAAAAAAAAAGGCTGAGCATTTAGATAGGTGCCTATAGTCCGAGCTACTCTGGAGGCTGAGGTAAGGTAATCTCTTGAGCCCAGGAGTTTGAGGTTGCTGTGAGCTGTGATGGCACAGCACTCTACCAAGGGCAACAAAGTGAGACTCTGTCTCAAAAAATTAAAAAAAAAAAAAAAAACCCGCAAAATTTCTAGAGCCACAAAAAAGAAAATTCTCCAGGACTTTTCAAATTAGCTTTGTGTTGGACCCCTCTAAACTTGAGTCAGGGTGATGACAGCTGTGACTATAAGCACGCCCTGCTTGTGCTAAGCCTCAAGGTCAGCCAGAGGTGAAAGCTTAAGGAAAACTCCTTGAGTTTTTTCTGATCACACACTCTGCCCTGGGTGAGTACATGGCTTTCTGGATTGTTTGATGTATGTGGGAACTTTTAAAATTCCTCACTCCCCATATTCCTCACTCCCTGTATTTCACTCATAGCTTTCTACCCAGGCTTTAAGTGTGTCTCTTGGTTGCCTCTGCTATATCCTTTGCCCCAGGTTTCAACATCTTATTTATTTGCCTTTTAATACTTTTGAGGAACATTCTTTATAGAGCCACTTTTCCACCTTGAGAGAGTTCCCAGTTAGGGAAAACAAAAGTAAGTGCCTTGCATCGGTTTTTGAGGGAGCCTCCAAACAGATCCAAACAACCAACACAATTACTTTGAAACTAGATCTGCTCTGTTTCCTCTACAACAGTTCTCAACCTGTGGGTCGCGACCTCTTTGTAACAGTGAAAATACATCCTGCATATCAGATATTTACATTACGATTCATAACAGTAGCAAAATTACAGTTATGAAGTAGCAATGAAAATTTTTATGGTTGGGGGTCACCACAACATGAGGAACTATATTAAAGGGTTGCGGCATTAGGAGGCATTAGGAAGGTTGAGAACTGCTGCTCTTGAACAAGGAACCCACAGTAGATGTGCAGGCTAGGAAGGGAAATAGGCAAGGGTAAGTCAAGATGCCATAAGCTTTCCTGCCCTATGCAAGCCCTTTCCTGTTAAAAGTCTTCTTAGTTACTACCGACGTTTGACTATCTAGTTCTAGAGTTCTAGTAAAGTTGATTCTGACAGTGTTTGCAAGTTTCTTCAGTGTTTCTGGGGGAAGATGGACCCTCATTGTTCCCTTCTGTACCACGTTTGCTCTTACTCCAAGAAAGGGAATTTTTTTTTTGTAATGTAGGTTCTCTGTACTTCTAGCAGGTTTGTAAAGGTCCTTAAGAAGTTAACAAACTCTAGAAATTGCATCCAAAATATTGATGTGTGTGCTTTTTTACTCAGGTAAGGATTTGTTATGGTTTCCACAGGGTTCACAACTCTAAAAGTTTCAAGGACTATTACTTTAGGGCATTTCCTGTTTAACTATATAACTAAAACATAACCTACTTACTATGTTGTGAAAAAACTTATAAGTAGTAATTCCTTAGGCGTCTGAGAAGAAAAAAAATCTTATTTTAAACACTCAGTTTCTTAGTAGCTATCAGGGTTGATGGCAAATCAGATAAAAATGCTAAGACATGGGCGGCGCCTATGGCTCAAAGGAGTAAGGTGCTGGCCCCATATGCCGGAGGTGGTGGGTTCAAACCTAGCCCCGGCCAAAAAAACCACACACACACATACACACACACACAAAAATGCTAAGACATACCATCTATTAAAAACAGAAAACTTCCTATGTCAATAGGTGATTTTCATTTGCTTTGACTCTGTATTCCTTGCTTTCTGTATTTGAATGATGTTTTATTTTTGTGATTAAAACAAAGGTAATCTAGTACTTTTTAAAATGTTTAGAGAAATAAGTAAATTTCCCATGATACTTTTTATCTTCAAAATGTTTTATGATTGAAGAATCCATTCAGATCATAGATTCGAACTTTATTTTATTTATTTCAGGTTAATATGAGGATATAGACAATTAGGTTACATTGTAGATTCAAACTTTAGAAAATAGAACTGTAACGTATTTATTTTTCTTTCTAAAAAAATAGTGAATTTTTGAGGCTCTTTTGTTTTATCAGTTTGAATTTTTAATATAATATGTTGAAGAAAATTTTTATGTTATGATAGAAAATAGCTAAATAAAAATAAATGTAAAGTGACAGTTCTTTTTCTTTTTCTTGGCAGGTTATTAAAAAATTCTAATAGACTTACAACAACAAGAAATGCTGTGTGGGCCCTCTCAAATTTATGTAGAGGCAAAAACCCTCCTCCCAACTTTAGTAAGGTATGATATAACATATACAGATTCATAAATCTGTCTCCATAAATTTGTTTCTTTATGATAGATTTTTTTGAGGTTGAAGGGACTCTAATTTTTTGTTAATAATTGCATACTTCATTGACAAGGCAATATTTGCACATAACGTTTAAAAGATTTACAATTATAAAGGAAGTTTCCTTTTTGCTCTTCCTCTCACTGCTTAAATTCTTGTGCCCAGAGACAACCACTATATCCAGATATTTTTGTATCTAGGAGTTGATTTAAGAAATCAAGTTTAGTTGATTTAGTTTAGTTTACAGGAACTGAAACATCTCAGAAGATTAAGGTAATTCCTCAGGCCCACTGTTTGTGCTTTCCCATATTTCACTTAAAATATTTTTTTCCCATCTACTACTATTTGGCCATTATAGAGATAGATTGATAATAAATTCCCAATTTAGTTCTTTTGCTTACCAATAAGATGCTATTAGAAAGACAGAACATGGATACATTTTTAGAATACCATTCTTTTGAATTCATTGTCTGTGAAATAAAGGGGCATAATGAACAATGACTATAGCATTAAGAGAAGCTCAAAGTTTGGTAAAGATCTCTTGTATCCCTAGAAAAGTTTCTAGTGGTAAAAAATAATAAATTTCTAATTCAGTAAAGATAACTCATGAGTTAGCATGCCTTCTCATTTGTACTTTCACCATTCCAGTTTTAAGACATAATTTTGCCACATAATCTAAACTGCAAGTATGTCTTAAAAATCTCTTTGTACCATGTCTCTCTATCTGCTGTCATACTCTATGGCATATTGTGTATTTAGTCATAATTCATAAAACTTTCTCAACATTCCATGCCTATTCTGTTTCATATTTATTGAAAAGTACATAATGTAACGAAAAAGATGATGAAACATTATAAAATATGCTGATACTAAAATGAGGAACAAAATTAAAGTTTTAACCCAAAATTTGGCTTAGTAGATACGTATCTTAGAGAAAAAAGTTTTGAGTATGATATACTTCATAGCCTCTCAATAGAAAAAGTTATACAGTAATGTTACATCAGGGGCCTTATTCAGTTTAAAAGTTATTTTGTGTGATTTGCAGTTTGATAATAGAAGAGGAACAGATTTTTTACTTACATTATGTGTCTGTGTACATTACATATTTTTAGTTACATTATTTGTTTGAATTAAGTATAATACCAGGAAAATAATGCTTCTAAGGTACTCAGGAGCCTTCAGACAACCTTTTTAAAAGACATGAGTATTATATGTTAAAACTAATAATTTGGCAATGACTATTACACAATTGAAGGGAGAAGATACTTATATTTTGTCAGAGGAGATACACGTAATAAATGGCAATGTGTCTGATAAGTCTTTAAACTACTGTTTCTATCTTTAAACTTACACATACATAGAATTGGCTTACTAAATACAATCATAGTGTTAGTAATCACAATAATTTCTTTATTTTGCCTGTTAGAATGGTATATGATACCATTTTTTAATTAAGTTTTTACTACAAGAACCTTGGTTTATGCATTGCTTTTCCTATTGAAATTCTTTACTTTAAAATGCACTTCTTTTGAGTGTTTAGTGTTCATTTTTTTCCCACCTTTTTTTTTTTTGAGCTTTTTTAGCTTTTTTTTTTCTTATTTAGGGTCATCACTCCAACAATTTTTTTCCTCTAGCAGTATTTTCTTTTTCCAAATTAATGTCATTACTCTAAAAATATACTATTACTTCTCCCATCTTAATTCTTCTCTCACCTCAGTTTTCCTGTTAAGTAAAATTTATTTCTTTGTTTCCCTTTGTAGCACAATTTATTATTTATCTCTTCTTGCATTGTTCACTGTCTTTCCTTACATTCTTTCTGGAATCCATTCCAGTGAGGATTTTTGCTCAGTCACTGCACTAAAAACTGATTTCATTAAGGGCATAAATATTTCCACATTGTGGAATCTAGAGGTCAATGTGTAGACCTCTTTCATGACCTAGTATGTCCAGTGGTCAATTCTCAGATTTTATGTTACCTGATCTGCCTTCCTTTGACACATTTAATCATTCCCTCTTCCTAATTAAGAAAATTTGGGTCAAAGAAGATATTCACATAGTGTGAAAGCATCACCCTACAAAGTTACAGATGTTAATCACAAAAATAGAGAGGGTAGGAAGCAGGTTTATTTACTGTCGAGAATTCTAGCAGACATTAGCCACCTTATCCAAATGTCTCAATTTAACATCAGTAATAAAGGAAAAACTGACGTTAGTGCTTTCAGATGTGATATGACTAAAAGGAACACATCATCACCTCTGTAAGACTCCTGCCAGAAATGTTTAACATTTAACAGTAAGTCAATCCAAATTGAGAGATGGTGTGCAAAATAAATGGCCTAAACTCTTTAAAAAGTGTCATTGTTAGGAAAGACCATAGATAGTCTGGGGGAACTATTCAAGAGTAAAAGACTAAAGGCAGTACATACATGTTAAAATGGTTAAAATTTTAGAAGTTGAAGATAACAAATGCTAGTATGACTCCAAGCAACTGAAACTTTCATACATGGTTGATAAGAATGTTTTTCAAAATGGTACAGATGCTGTAAACTATCTTACATTTTTGCTGTTAGTTACTTATTCAAGAGATATGAAATAGTATATCTTTGGAAAGACCCATAAGCATATTTTTGTGACTACTTTTTTCACAATCACCAAAAATTGAGAACAGTTGTAATGTACATAAGTTGGTATGTGAATGAGAAAATTATGGTGCATGCATGTTTTGGAATGCAGCTCAGCAATAAGGAACAGACGCCTGATACATGCAGCGGTGTAGATGAATCTCAGAAGCATTAAGCTAAATGAAAAAATCATGCACAAATGCTACATCTTTAATGACTCCATTTACGTAATATTTTGGAAAAGCCAAAACTATAGGAATAAGAATCAGATCAATGATTACCTGAGGAGAGAGAATTGATTACATGGAACAGAAGGGTATTTTGGGGAGGGGGGTAATAAAAATATTCTATATTTTGATGGGAAGGTGGCTGTACAATTGTATATATTTGCCAAAATTCCCAGTTTAACTATGTACCTAAAAAAGTATATTACTTAGTGTATATTATTTATACTTCAATAAACTTATTCTTTTAGAAAAGACACTAAAGAGGAGGTATAACAAATAAGTGAAGTATTTAATCAGTTAGATGATGGATAAAAATTAATTTTGAGCTTAAAAATTTGAATATTCTCTATATGTTAGAAAATATTATTATGTCAGTGTTAAATTTCCTGGGTGTTATATTGTGGTAGAAAAGCCCTTTTTCTTAAGAGATAGGTGCTGAGCTATTCAGGGGCAAATTTTCTGTAGGTTTGAATTTTTTCAAAATAATATATTGAGGAAGGAAATGTATCACCTCCCTTAATACCACCTAGTTTCTACTACCTTCTATTACTGCAGTAGACTCCTACCAAATCTTGCTTTTGTCTTCACCTACTTGTGATGTCTGCAAATGCTTCTCAAATGATCTAGTAAAAAAAATACAGAGGGGGCCAAAATTATATTTACACATTTTAAGAAAGGGAAAAAAAGTGTTAAAATTATAATATTCCTCAAGTTTGACTTCTACAATCCCTGTGTGTGAGTGTGTGTACATGGAGAGAGAGAAAAAATGTAGCAAAATGTTAACAAGTGATCAATCTAGGTGAGTATCCTATGGGTATTTATTGTACTGTTTTTTGCAAATTTACTGTAGGTTTGAATTTTTTTCAAAATAATATATTGAGGAAGGAAATATATCACCTCCCTTAATACCACCTAGTTTCTACAGCCTTCTATTACTGCAGTAGACTCCTACCAAATCTTGCTTCTGTCTTCACCTACTCATCATTTTTCTTTTTCTGAGAAAGCAGACAGAATGATCCTATTAAAATGGCTTTTCATATCACATGTTTGTTTAGAACCCCGCAGTGGATCCCTATATTTCATTCAAAATGAAAGATAACCTACAAGTTAAGTAACCTACAAGAATTTTCACTGCCTTTTTGAATCTTCTGACATCTCTCAGACTCAATGTCTTACTGTTTTCTTTCTCTCACTCCAGCCACACTGGCCTGCTTGCTGTTCCTCAGGTTCACAAAACGTGCTCTTAACATTGCCCTAGCTGTTCCCTCTAACTAGAACAAAGGCTCTTAAAATGTGTGGTCTCAAGACCCCTTTCCACTCTTAAAAACCATAAGTATCCACATCTTTTATATGATTTATATCTTATAGTACTTAATATATTAAAAATTAAAATTAAGAAAAATTTAAAATTAATTCATTTTAAAATAACAAACCAATTATATTGTAACATATCTCCTTTATAAGACAGTTGTGATTCTTATTTCTGACTGTATATTCAATCTGCTGTAATATGTTGTTTTAGTTGAACTGTATGATATCATACAGTCTTTTTGGATAATCATGGATTTTTTTTTTTTTTTTTTGTTGGGGATTTGTTGATGGTACAAAGAACCAGGTTACACTGATTGCATTTGTTAGGTAAAGTCCCTCTTATAATTGTGTCCCGCCCCCGAAAGGTGTGTCACATCATAAACCCCCACCCCACTCTCTCCTTTCCTCTCTCTGCTCTTCCCTACCCCCACCCCCAATCATGAATATTTTTTGATACCATACCATAACAAAAGTTGAGTGGCAATTTCTTAAAGGTAGTTAAATTGATGACTCTGAAATCATATGTTGAGTTTTTTGTACTCTGTTACATTAAAATCTATTAGTCTTGTTTTACATTTTGAGTGGATCTTTTTCTCACATATGATTTTGTAACATTACATTACACATACTGGTCATTTGGAGAATACACTTCCCTGAGTTATGCTGCTCTCCCTAATGTTGATACATTTCATTTATAATTATACAATTTTCAATTATTCAATATTTAATAAAATCACAATATTGACACCAGGAAGCTTTCAATCTTAGCAATGATAGGTGCAGATTTTCCAAATTTTTTGAAATAACAAAATTTATCATTGGCAACAAATATTGTTAGTTATTTTTGTTGAAATGACAGACTCTGTTTATATTTTTTTAAATGTACTCCAAATACCTAAGACTGAATAATGAATAGTATTCTAAGTAAAAATGATGTTCCATAAGGAAAAAAATGGCTAGTTCAACTTGCAGCTCAATCACAGGAGTGCTTTTCCTGGAGACCACCCTAGTTCTTTTGTGCACAGAAGTACTTTCTGCATATTTATTATTTCATCCCATAAAATATTTAAAAAACACGAACTGGAGAGTTTAGATTTAATAAAATTAATAATTTTTATTGCCTATTCACATTAACTCTTGAATAAAACTTGCTACCTTCTCCCAGACCAGTCTTATAACTGGAGGTAACGAATACAAAGATACGTAGTGAATTTTAGTGCTAATGTCTTATTTGTGCTAAGGTGTTTAGTTTATCCATCATTGTTTTTGTATCTTTAGTACCAATGTCAATAAATGAAACATAGTATTATTATGAACATAGTTTTGATATCACATACTCTCCAAAAGGATTTCAGGAATTCCACGGGAATCCATGGACCATACTTTGAGGGCCTCTGCCTTCTCTCACTTTTCTTACAGAGAGCTGCTTTACTGGTTGCCTTATCTCCATTGTTTGCTCAGAAGTCACCTTTTCCATGAGCACTGACCACAGTATTTAGTAATATAATCTGTCAGTGCCCTGAGCCTGCCCCCCAGCCCGTTTTACTCCAAATTTTCCAAGTCATCTTTTTTTTTTTTTGTAGAGACAGAGTCTCACTTTATCGCCCTGGGTAGAGTGCCGTGGCGTCACACTGCTCACAGCAACCTCCAGCTCTTGGGCTTAGGCGATTCTCTTGCCTCAGCCTCCCGAGTAGCTGGGACTACAGG
>CAUYON010083798.1:0-16363 GCA_963573935.1 Arctocebus calabarensis | reverse complement strand
CATGGCTCACAGCAACTCCAGGTCCTGGGCTCAGGCAATTCTCTTGTCTCAGCCTCCCAAGTAACTGGGACTACAGTCGCCTGCCACAACGCCCGGCTATTTTTTTGCTGCAGTTCGGCCAGGGCCAGGTTTGAACCTGCCGCCCTTGGTACATGGGGCCGGCGCCCTACTCACTGAGCCACAGGCACCACCCTTTATTTATTTATTTTTATTGAGACAGGGCTTTGCTCTGTTGCCTGGGTATGAGGGCAATGGGATAGTGGCATAATCATAGCACTCCAGGGCTTAAGTGTTCCTCCTGAGTAGCCAGAACTACAGGTACATGCCACCACACCCAGCTAATTTTTCTATTTTTTGTAGAAATGGGGGTCTCATTATGTTTCTCAGGCTGGTCTTCAACGCCTGACCAAAAGATCATCCTGCCTCAGCCTCCCACAGTGCTAGGAGTATAGGCATGAACCACTGCACCCCACCAATGTGCTATATTTCTTAAAACAAATGTATGTTTTTCTCAGTTTAAAAATGCAGTATTTAAGGATATTTTTACGTCCATTTTTACATTAGCAGGTAGACACACCATTATGACTTTCAAAAGTATTTTATTAGGTCTCAGGACAATGTGCATATTTGCCCAAATATGTAACCCAATTAAAATATTTGGACAATTTTAAAAAGAAAAATTTTACTGAGAAAAGTATGGTAATTAAATGTTAAATAGCCTGCATGATTCTCTTCTATTCCATGTTTTAACATAAAAAAGTGGAAAAAGTGGGAGATTTGCCTTTGTAAATTAAACATTTTTGCCTTTTAATGTGTAGAAACCTGGTTTGGAAGCTAGTAACAAAATGAAATTACTGCATTATAAATATGAAATATATAAAAGCCCTAATACATGACATGGTCTTTGAATTTGCCTCAGGATGATTTCCTATTTAATACTTTCCCTGAAATATCAATAGGAAATCAAAGATCAGCCAAACATCTTGGCAATGCTAAGAAATTATATTTTAAATGCAGTATGCAAACCTTCATTTTCATTTTCTCATTTTAATTCAGAGAAGATGGAAAATACAAGTATTCAGTCCCTAAAGAAATATTAACTCCTCAAACTGGGCTGCCTTGGAATAAAAGTCCCGCATGTGTGCCCTGTGAACTCAGTTAATATGAGTACTGTAATTTCTGTATTTCCTGATTTGCACTGAAATGGCAAGTATATTAGTTTAATATTTTATAAAGGTTTTGGAAGACTGCTTTTGAAATTTTCAATGTATAGAGCTGTCATTTCTCTGGAAGGAAAAAAATTCAGCATCTGACAATAATTCTCTGTAATCTTTCACTTGGACGAATGCTCTGATTGTCGATAGTCATGGCCTCATGCACAAATTGGATTTGTGGGGTCATTTTTTTTTTCAATTTTGCTCAAAGTAACACCAACCCCCTCCTCTTTGTTTCTGTCCTAGATTCACAATATTTAATAGTTCTAAGTCTAATCCCAGACGAACCACTCACCATGGTTAATCTTGAACAGGAAGAGTTTTTATCTGCAGCACAAATTGTGCTTCATGTTCTATAACAGTTCCCCTGTGATCTACTTTGTTCTGTGTGCTGCTGCTGTTTGTATTTTTACCCTTTGGTTTTGTGCTCCTACACATCCACCACTGACTATTAACAAAATAATAGTCAAATAATAAGTTTTATTATACTTCTAAGTGATTTGTGGGGAATAACAAGTTTATATTCAGAATTATAGTTAGTTTGCATAACCCTCTCCCTTCAAAACAATGTAGGTAACTTTATTTACACTTGGTCAAAACAAACTTTCTTGTTCCTTATTTTTCATAGCAACATTCATGGATATCTGAAATTTGGGATATTTTGATGACATTACCTGGAAACTTGCCAGAAATAAACAATTCAATAAGGTAAGTGAGCAGATGATGTTATCATTATCAAAGCCTGATATTTAAAAAGTATAAAATAATAAGAGTAACTTATATTTACTGAAAACTTCTTGTTAGACATCTATGACAACAAATAATTACATCTCCTTAGTCATTTCCTGTCTACTGGGCCAGTTCCATCAACATGATATAGTATCTTCCACCTTAAAAAAAAATCCTGGTTTGGCGCCTGTGGCTCAACGGGCTAAGGCACCAGCCACATACACCTGAGCTGGCGGGTTCTAATCCAGCCCAGGCCCGCCAAACAACAATGACGCCTGCAACCAAAAAAATGGCCGGCATTGTGGTAGGCGCCTCCCTGGGAGGCAGAGGCAGGAGACTCGCTTGAGCCCGGGAATTGGAGGTTGCTGTGAGCTGTGATGCTACAGCACTCTATCCAGGGTGACAGCTTGAGGCTCTGTCTCAAAAAAAAAAAAGAAAAATCCTTTGTATCTTTCCCTCCAGCTATCTTTTTTTACTCTCTTTCCCATTCATAGAAGAGCATCTTAAGAGCATCTGCACTCAGAATCTTCACTTTCTCCCCTCACAGTTCAGGCTTCCATCTCCTCCTCGTCACTGAAAAATACATGCTTCATGGTCACGAATTCTTGCTGGATCCAGTGGTCTATCCTCAGTCCTCAACCCTTTCCTGGAGCAGCATTTGATATTAATTGCTCAAATTCTATTTCTTGAAATGTGTTTTTCTTTTGGCATTGGAGACATCAGATACTTCTGTTTTCCCTCCTCATAATTGACCAAGTTCCTTTTTGGACCTCCCTTTCTAATTTTTTTCCACTCTTTCTGTCCTTAAATTTTTTAAGTGGCCCTAACATTGACCCTTGCTGAAATGTGAGATTTCTTTATTACTGCAGCATAGAACTCTGGGCTTTGTGGTTCTGGAGATTCTGTTTCCCAAAGAAAGATCTTTTCCACCAGAGATGCAATAAGAATACAACTGAACTATGAACTACAGCCATTGACTGGGTTCCTGGAGTTCAAGAACTTGCCAGAAAGATAAGGACTCACAATTTTTACAAAGAAAATGGCCCCTGAGTATCAAAAGGAGGTGGGGTTGGGTAAAACATGTATGGAGCCCAGGTGATGCGCTTGAGTGTCTGCTGGTACTCAGCTCTATTCCTTACTTTTCCTCCTATTCTGGTCCACATGGCAGAAAGCTGGCTCTTGAAACTCTATTTTCTCAGCACCTTGATAATTGGCTTCTACTTAGGTTCTCCAATTGGAGGCAGTGGTGGAAGATCATGGAGCAGGAAGAGGAAGTGAATAACGGTGTTTCTATATCTTTCTCTGATTTGGGTGGTATCTCAGAATCTCTGGTGGTGGCTACAAGTCCTTTGTCCCTCTGGACAGATCCTATTCTAGTAGTCTCAAACTCACTCCATAGTTGTAACCCAGGCATAAACTATAATAACTACAGTTCCCCTAAATACCAAACTGGCTTGTGCATGCTCAGTACAAGTTTCCTCTGCCTAGAATATCCAGCCAGTTCTTATAATCTCAGTTAGACCAACTCACATTCATCTTCTAGGACTCAGCTCAGGTTTCATCAACTCCCTGAAGCCTCTTCAACCCCCACCCCTATCTCCAACACGTGTTCTGTTCAGAATCCTGTGCTTCCTGCTATCACATAAGTTACTGTACTGACCTGTGATTACATATTATTTGCCTGAGAAAAATCATTCTAAGCCTCATTTCTCTTAGGTGTAACCTGGAAATAATAACACCAATTTCATAAGATCATTATAAGAATCAAAATAATACTCATAATGGACACAGAATTAAATTTCATTCTCATTTGCTACAAACTACCAGGTAGCAAATGGAATGTTGAAGATTTTCACTTGTAATTCTCATTCAGTCCTCCAAACAAATCTGGTAAATTGACGGCAACTCCATAAGGATTAAACAATAAACTTAGATTTGCAGAATTTATTTAATTTGTCTGATGATACAGTGTGTTAAGATAGGTTATGCCAAGCTACTGCAACAAACCCAACCCTAAAATTTCAGTGGATTTTGCTTTTTTGAGACAGAATCTTACTCTGTCACCCTGGGTAGAGTGCCATGGAGTTATCATAGCTCACAGTAACTTCAAACTCTTGGGTTCAAGCAATCTTCATATCTCAGTTTCCTGAGGAGCTGGATTCCAGGAGCCCACCACAACACCCAGATAGTTTTTCAAATTTTAGTAGAGGCAGGGTCTCACTCTTGTTTACACTAGTCTCAAACTCCTGAGCTCAAGCAATTCACCCGCCTGAATCCCAGAGTACTAGGATTATAGGAATTAACTACTTGTAAATTTCACCCAGCCAAAATTTCAGTGGATTAACAGACACCTATGTATGCACACACATATGAAGGATGCTGTGGATCTCAAATTATGCAAGGGTCCTTATAATATTGAGGTAGTGAGAGATTACATAGACAGATTAGGAGGAGGCAATGTGAATAAAGAATAGATATTGGAATTATATGGTCACAAGTCAAGGAATTCTAATGGCCATCAACTTGAAAATACAAGGAATATCATCTTTCTCTTAGTCTCCAGATTAATGTGCCCTTCCCAGATTTTAAATTTTTGACCCCCAGAACTATGGGGTTAAATAAATTTCTGTTATTATACCTATTGAGTTTATGGTACTGTGTTATAGCAGCTTCAGGAAACTAATACAGATATGATCATAAAATTAATAAATATACTCAATATAGCTTTATTAATAATAGCAAAAGATGAAAACAAGATATCCGTAATAGAGGGATCATTAAAAAGTATACTATAACCATATGAGAAAATATAAATCTTTTAGCAAAATAATGTTAAATAATATATTCAAAATATGAAAAATAAAAAAGAAGTTTGCAAAACAGCCTGCAAAGTATTAAGTTTAATTCTATATTTGTTAAAAAAAATTAGAAGGGTTAATATCCAGGATACATTGAGAACTTCTCCAACAAATAAACTGATTTAAAAATGGGCAAAGGACTTTAATAGACAGTTCTCCAAAGATGATATATAGTACTTGCTTTGGCAGCACATATACCCAAGATATACAAGATAGACAAATGCCCAACAAGCATATGAAAAGATGCCTAATGTCACTAATCATTAGAGAAATGCAACTCAAAACCACAATAGGATATTACCCTACCCTCATTTGGATGTCTACCAAAACCCAGTAAATAACAAGTGTTGGCAAGCATGTAGAGAAACTGGAACTTTTGTGTACCCTTTATGGCAATGGGAAATAGAGCAACTACCATGGAAACAGTATAGCAGGTCCTCAAAAAATAAAAATTAAAATTACCAGGTACTCTAGCAATCCCATCTCTTCATAAACGTACCAAAGAATTAAAAGGTAGATTTCAAAGAGATATTTGCACACTCATGTTCATCACAGCAGTATTCAACAGGTGGAAGAAACTCATTGTCCATTGACAGATGAATGGATAAGCGAACTGTGATATATACATACATATATGCATATACCTTTCTTTTCTTCCTTCCTTCCTTCCTTCCTTCCTTCCTTCCTTCCTTCCTTCCTTCCTTCCTTTCTTTTTTTCTTTCTTTGACAGAAAAAGGACACTTTGTTGCCCTTGGTAGAGTGCTGTGGCATCACAGCTCACAGAAACCTCAAACTCTTGGGCTTAAGGAATTCTTTTGTCTCAGCCTCCCAAGTAACTGGGACTACAGGCATGCGCTACAATGCCCGGCTATTTTTGGTTGCAGTTGTCATTGTTGTTTTAGCAGGCCCAGGCTGGGCTTAAACCCACCAGCCTTGGGGAATGTGGCCTGTGCCTTACTCACAGAGCTACAGGCATTGAACCAGATATATACATTTAATGCAGTATTATTCGGCCTTAAAAATGAAGAATATTCTGACACAACTACAATGTGGATGAACCTTGAATACATTGTACTAAGTGAAATCAACCAGTCACAAAAAGACAAAGAATTATATGACTCCACTATCTAAAATAGTCAAAGTTGCCAAATTCATAGAATAGAACAGTGGTTGCTAGAGGCTGAGAGGATATAGAAATGGTTTGTTCAATGGGTGTGGAGCTTCAATCTTGCAAGGTAAAACATTCTGGAGATCAGTTATACAACAATGTAAATATACTGAACTACTACTGAACTATACACTTAAAACTAGCTTTAAAAACTCATCAAGTTGGGCTCAGCGCCTGTGGCTCAACAGGCTAAGGCACCAGCCATGTACACCTGTTCGAATCCAGCCCGGGCTTGCCAAACAACAATGATGGCTGCAACCAAAAAATGGCCAGGAGTTGTGGCGGGCGTCTGTAGTCCCAGCTACTTGGGAGGCAGAGGCAAGAGACTCGCTTGAGCCCAGGAATTGGAGGTTGCTGTGTGCTGTGATGCCATAGCACTCTATCCAGGGTGACAGCTTGAGGCTCTGTCTCAAAAAAAAAAAAAAAAAGCTCCCCGGGATCCTGGGCTCGGCAGCTGGGCTCAGGTGGGAGTAGCTGCTTTTGGGGCAGAAGGTCACGTGAAGCACTGCGGTGCTATGGCAGGAGGTGAAAAGCTGCAGATAGTGAATTCCTAAGAAGAAAACAATGGATTGCATATCAGTTGTTCTCTAAGTATTTGGACTCAACTGTGTTTAGGTTTGTTGCAAAAACCAAAAGAAGATGGCAACTCCTTATGTCCAGTTACACAACTAACAGAAATCAAAGAAGTTCTTCTTTTGGCAGTATCTCAACAACCTCAGACTCTCCCAAAGACCAGTTAGAAGACTCAAAGATGAGTACAGATTCTTCCATTGAGTATTCTACTAGACCAAGAGAAACTGAGGAACAAAATCCTGAAAGAGTGAATTGGGAAGATAGACCATCTACACTTATTATACTGGGTTATGAGGTGATGGAAGAAAGACCTAAATTTACTGTATATAAAATACTAGTAAAGAAAACCCCAGAAGAAAGCTGGGTAGTTTTCAGAAGATACACTGACTTCTCTAGGCTAAATGACAAATTAAAAGAGATGTTCCCAGTCTTTCGATTAGCACTGCCACCAAAACGCTGGTTTAAAGATAATTACAATGCTGACTTTTTAAAAGATAGACAATTAGAATTACAAGCATTTCTTCAAAATGTAATAGCTCACAAGGACATTGTTAACTGCCTCGCAGTGAGAGAATTTCTTTGTCTGGATGGTCCACCAGGTCCATTTGATAGTCTAGAAGAAAGCAGGAGACCGAGTCTCACTTTATTACCCTTGGTAGAGTGCCATTGTGTCACAGCTCACAGCAACCTCCAACTCCCGGGCTTAGGTGATTCTCTTGCCTCAGCCTCCCAAGTAGATGGGTCTACAGGCACCCACCACAACGCCTGGCTATTTTTTGTTTTTGCGGTTCAGCGGGGTCGGGCTTAAACCCGCCACCTTTGGTATATGGGGCTGGCGCACTACTCGCTGAGCCACAGGTGCCGCCCGAATTGCGTATCTTTTTAGTATCTCTTAGTTTAAAATATACTCTACTTATTGTGTGTCAGTTATTATAACTGGGTAAAGGAAGAGGGGAGTTGATTTAAGTCAGGGTTTCTCATCCTCTACACCATTGGCATTTAGTGCTAGTAATTCTTTGGTGGCGGGGGTGGGGGGGGCAACATGGGTGACCGGCCTGTGCATTGTAGAGCAGCATTCCAAGACTCTATCTACTAGACGCTAGTAGCACTCCATAGTCATGACAATCAAAAATGTCTCCAAACAGGCGGTGCCTGTGACTCAAAGGAGTAAGGTGCCAGCGCCATATGCTGGAGGTGGTGGGTTCAAACCCAGCCCTGGCCAAAAACTGCAAAAAAAAAAAAAAGTCTCCAAACATTGTCAAATATTATGTAAGTTTAAAATTCCCTCTGGTTTAGAACCACTGATTTATTTATTTATTTATTTTTATTTTTATTTATTTTATTTTTTTTTGAGACAGAGCCTCAAGCTGTCACCCTGGATAGAGTGCCATGGCATCACAGCTCACAGAAAGCTCCAATTCCTGGGCTCAAGCGAGTCTCTTGCCTCTGCCTCCCAAGTACCTGGGACCACAGGTGCCCGCCACAACGCCTGGCTATTTTTTGGTTGCAGCCGTCATTGTTGTTTGGCAGGCCTGGGCTGGATTTGAACCTGCCAGCTCAGGTGTACGTGTCTGGCACCTTAGCCTGTTGAGCCACAGGTGCCGAGCCAGAACCACTGATTTAAATAAATCACCAAAGTAGTATTAAGTTTATACACTCAAAAAAAGAACTTATCAAATTGTATATTTTAGGTAGCTGATTGATTAGATCAATTATAGCTCAATAAAGTTGTTTGCAAAATATACTGGTATTTGTTAACGTTAGCAATGATTAAGAATAAAAATTTGTAAAGTCACACTCCCAAGCTTTAAATCCCAGCTCTGCCAACTGTATTGGTGTGACCTGGGGCATGTTATTTAACTCTGCTCTTTGGCTTTTTCCTGTATAGAGAAGGGTTAATAATAGTACTACCTGGATGAGTTAATATTCATAAATAAGGATCTCGTCCTTGTTAGTGCTAAAAAATGCAATGACCTATTAATCACACTCAATGTATCTCTACAGAAACAGATTATTCCTGACCTACAATGGTTCAACTAATGACTTTTTGACTTTACAATGGTTCGGGGGGGGGGATTACATATATTTTTGATTTATATTATTTTCAATTTATGATGGATTTATCATATAGTCCTACTATATATATAGTCCCATATATATAGTCCTACTGTAAGTTGAGAAGCATCTGTACTTATTAACAGGGATTATGTCTAAGTGGCTGTTCTAATAGAAATTTTAATTATTTTTCTTCTCCATTTCCCTTTTTATTTACATGTATATACAATTTTTAAAATAAAAGCAAAAACTTTTTTACACATATAAAGTAAGTCACACAGTCCATCTAGCTTAGAAGTTTGTTTCTCTTATTGATACTCTGGAAATCATATTTCAGCAAAGGACCATTTATTGTATTTCAGAAGTCTTTCTAATACTGTTACCAATATTGTTGAAAAAAGAGAAAGATATTATCATGTGTTGCATATGAGAAAAACAGGGTTTACGATAAGAACCTGTAAGTGAGGGCAGTGCCTGTGGCTCATTGGGTAAGGCACGATCCCCGTATACAAGGTTGCTGGGTTCAAACCTGGCCCCAGCCAAACTGCAACAAAAAAAATAGTTGGGCATTGTAGTGGTTGCCTGTAGTCCCAGCTACTTGGGAGGCTGAGGAAAGAGAATTGCCTAAGCCCAGGAGTTGGAGGGTTACTGTAAGCGGTGACGCCACGGCACTCTACCGAGAGCAATAAAGTGGGACTCTGTCTCCAAAAAAAAAAGAACCTGTAATTGTTGTTATAAAAATCATCACATAATCCTATGACATTTTTATAATAATATCATTAACTATTAGAGTTATTTCCTAACTGTATGTCTGAAACAAAGTGGGTGACAACAACACAAATTAGATGCAGGGCTGCACAAGTATCTCATACAGATGCCTTTTGACCCATTATTTTTGCAACACTGAAAAGAGCCATTGTAGATTCAGTGTTGATCCTGGTTTTCCCCTGGACAGGGTCAGCTCTGGCCTGCTCTATCTCTCATTACCGTGATGACGACTGTATCCAGATGCTAAATACTCAAGAGACACTCCAGTATAGTGCTAAAGACTCTGAACACTTCATCCCCAAAGAATGTAGCATTCCAAGAGAAAACAGGCCTCCTTCTGACACTAGTAAAATTGTGAAGGTGTGTGACAAATCAGGGATCAAAATGAGAGGCCACAAATTCTTAAAGGTACTCTGCCTTTCACAGTGAGTCCCCACTCCATTTTTTTGAAATACAGAACTAGTCAAATATTAAAATAATAATAATAATAATAATAAAGTTCATAAAGACAATGCCAGCAGAAACAATAACAAAATATGTTCAAACATTAAGTCTGCATTTGCATAGTTAAACTGCAGTTAAGAAAGCTGTTCTGGATGGGAATCAATGAACAAATAGCTAGTGGCTTGGCACCTGTGGCGTCAGCCATGTACACTTGAGCTGGCGGGTTCGAATCCAGCCTGGACCCACCAAACAACAATGATGGCTGCAACCAAAAAAAAAAAAAAATGACCGCGCATTGTGGCGGGTGCCTGTAGTCCCACCTACTTGGGAGGCAGAGGCAAGAGACTTGCTTGAGCCCAGGAATTGGAGGGTGCTGTGAGCTATAATGCCACAGCACTCTACCCAGGGTGACAGCTTGAGGCTCTGTCTCAAAAAAAGAACAAATAGCTAGAAATGTAACTAAGGATCCAAATGTGAACTGTCTTAAGCTTTCAGGAAATTTATTTCAAGAGAATAGGAAGAAATAGTTCGTCCTTATGGCAATGGTTTCTTCCATATTCTTTCCTTCTTTTTTTTGTTTCATTTCTTTGTCTCTTCCTTCTTTTCTCCCGCCCTTCCTCAGAAGTTTTCATTTCTTCATATTCACAAAACAAAGATTACAGTGTATTAAAAGTACCATTTACTTGAAAGATGAACCTTGTAAGGAAATATACAAGTCTAAAAACCTAAAATTTTATCTCTATCAATTAAGACAAAACAGTGGCCAAACAAATTTGGCAATAAACTAGAATTTTTTCCACCAAAAAAAGAAAAAAAAAACAGTAAAGCATCACAAGAATGGAACAAAAAGTACCCAATGTACTCAATACTAATATGAAACCAATATATAAACAACTACACACCCACACAAACGAAAAACACAAGTGTAGTCTAGTGAGGAGGAGGGGAAGGAAGAAAGGGAAGGGGAGAAAAAGGGGGGGTGATTGGGAGGATCTCACTTGATGTGCACAATGTGAGGATATTCAGCATACCCCCCATGGGTGATATCCACGTATCAATCTGAAATAAAAAATACATAAAAAATAAAAAATTCAAGGCAATTTTTATGAAAAGTATGTAAAAGATTATTTCTAAAATGACTGGAGCTCAAGTCTCCTAATAAAACGCAAACCAATCTGCTTCAGTATGCCAGAAATACAGTTGAACCTCCCCAGGACAACCTCACTTCATTGGCCACCTCTGTAAGCTGACCTAACTCTCATAGACATGGAGCATATACCTATACATGCCTTTATTGGCACATGGAGGCCAGTATAGGAGGCCTCCTTCCTTATGCTGCCCATCTCCCTATGTTGATCAGTTTGTTACAGTCTCTTGGGTGGTCAACTGACAGAGGTTCTACTGTATGTAAATCACAGCCTCTAGTGTTAATTAAAATTTACTAGATAATAAATTTACTTATTTTGCTAAAGCATTATAGAATTCCTAGTATTTTTGTTTCTTCTTACTTTTTAATGAGGTGTGACGTCTATGAAGTACACAAGGGTGTATCCTGATAAATTTTTACATAGTTATGGTCATATAACCATCAACAAGATAAGACAGAGAACCTTCAACAATGTTTCCTTCAAGTTTAGGTATAAGACACCCCTGAGGATGTCATTAAAAATATAGATTCCTAGGCCACTGCCAGAGATTCAGTGTCAGTCAGTCGGTGTAGGATTGCGAACCCCCTTGGAGAAACTGCTGCAGAAAGAAGCCTGACTTAACTCACGGCTCTAGAAGTTCATCACTGCCCACTTCACAGACAAATTTAATAGGAAACCTAAGTGCCTTCTCAGTGAGCAAGAATATATATGACACTTGCTGTCCCTGTGTAACAGTAAGTTTTAGTGTTGTTTTTTCCTTCTTTGAGCTAAGTTAGTTTCTCACATCAAGTTTCCACCGGTTCATGGCAAAATGAAAATTAAGACCATAGTAAGTTAGTTGTTCATAAAGTTAAATGTATTTAAAAGATTGCCCTTTATTTTGATATGTGTATTGTATTCTTCCTACTTTCAGGACTTTGAAATGCTCTTTTATGAAAAAATTTCAATTGTAAGATTGTGAATTTGTTCTTACTAATTTTGAAAAATTAAAAGTTAGAAACTCTGTTGTTCCAATTCCAACTATCTGGGATGCCAAACCTTCAGGGTTTCTCCTGAAAGGTAAACTGACAGCCACCGGGGAAGGAAGGACTTCAGCTACAGCCTATAGGACTTCAACAGGGGGGCCTTTCCTCGCCAGGGCAGGTCAAATGTGTCTGCGGATTTTCTACTGTAATCATCATCACTTGACGATGGGGATAATGGGCATGTGCTCTGAGACACGTGTCCTGAGGCAATTTCATCAGGTACAGACATCATAGTGCACAACCTTAGGTAGTGCAGCTGTGGTACAGCCTACCACACAGCTCAGGTACATGGCACAGCCCACTGCTGTAGACAAAAAAGCTGTACAGCATGTTACTCACTGAACAATGAGGGCAACGGTAGTGCAATGGTAAGTGTTTGTCTACAGAAAATGCACAGTAAGATATTGTAATCTTATGGGACCCCGAGAGTATATGCAGTCCTGTCATGGACCAGCCATCACTATGTAGTACATGACTGCACATCAAAATATTGGTGTGCTCCCACTTAGTAGGCACAATGTATGGGTACATGACACCCCTCCTGGGTGCGGGATGCAACTACAACAGGGACCCTACTTAACAGATGCAAACATTGTAACCTAATTATTTGTACCCTCATATTAACCTGAAAATTTTTTTAAATTAGCCTCTTTTCTCTTGTTATATAAGTAATACATGCTTTCTATAGAAAACTTTCAAAGAATGGGAAAATTAAATCAAAACCACCAAACCATCATACCATCATTAATATGTTTATTTTTCCCAATATTCTTCTATGTACTTTTTTCTAGCGAGTCAGGAATAGAATGAATATATGTACATGTATATATTTGTCCTTTACCACATAATGTTGCTCTTAGCATATTTCAATGTCATTAAAAATCCTTTCAAAGTAGTTTTACTGTATAGTGTTCTATCTTATAAATATATTGTAATTTATCACAAACATTTTAGGAAAAATAACAGCCATGTATTACTTCTCTGCATTGTATTGACTGGGGTCACTCATACAGCTGCATTCAGCTGAATGTCCACAGAAGCTGGAACGTTTAGGATGGCTTTACTCATGGATCTGGCTCCTTAGCTGGGATGGCTGGAATAGCTGGGGCTGGCTTGGTCTCTCTCTCTGCACAGTCTGTCCTCATTCAGTGGTCTAGCCTGAACTTATTCATGTGGTGAATGAACCCAAAAGAATAAAAGTGAAAGCTTTCAGACTTCTTAAGACCTAGAGCTAGTAGTAAAAGCAAGTCCTGGGACCAGTTCCTATTTAGGGAGAGGCGTAACAACCCTCTAGAATGGAGAAGCTATAAAGTCACACTGCAGAAGGGCATTAGGATAGGAGGAATTATGCATATCTTTGGGAATAACTGACTACATATTGCCATATTTTTATTTTATAAAACATCAATTTATAATAAAAAAGAGTATGCAAAATGTACTTTCGTTGGATTGGCATGAATTAAAAAGTGTCATCAAGGTCGTGTAGCAACAATAACTCTCATTATACTCCTAGTAGGAGAGTAATCTTGAATGCCCAATGTAGAAAACAGTTTGGCATTAAATGCCAAAGTTCATTGGTATATACCTGAAAGGACTGGTGCACAGGTAAGCCAGAATATATATACAAGAAGATTCATAGGAGCATTATTCATAATTCATTATGTACCCCAAACTATAAATACTGAACAGCTTTTATAGAAATGTGTAATAGTCTAGAGCCAATGCAAATGAATAAACTATACATTCAGCAACATGGATGAATCCTTTAAATGTAATGGTGAACATAAAATTTAAGTCACAGAAGGGTGCATACAGTATGATTTCATTTAGGTAAAGTTCGAAAACAAGCAAAACCAAACAACTTTGCTTTTGGCATATGCATACATAAGTAATATAACTATAAAGAAAAGCAGAGATAGAGTTCCATTTTAAAGCTAGACTATGAGTTTGGCCCGGTGAGGGGGGAGGAGAATACAAAGGAGCATCCAGGCAGAGGAAACAGAAGAACTAGGTGATGGGAAGGAGCAGGATGAAGATGAGGCAGCGAGCAGGAGGAAGAACAGCAACTCAGGCCAATTTAAGGATTTCAGGCTTCATGCTAAGAACTACAAAAGCCATTGATTGGTTTTAAGCGCAGGATAATATAATCAAGTTTTCATTTTCGAAGGGTAATTTTGTCTGTCATGTGTAAAATAGATTAGAGAAACCAAGAGTGGATACAGGAATAGAGTGAGGAATCTTATTTTTACGGGCTAAAGGTCAGAGACGATATAGCATCAACCGGTGCAGTGGCAGTGGAAAATGAAAGGATCGCTCTGAGAGATGCTTGGCAGTAGAATCAACAAGACCTGATGTTTGGGAGGTTTAGGCTGGGTAGGGTGAGCTCAAGACTGTAATCCTAGCACTTGAGGAGGCTGAGGCAGGAGGATTGCTGGAGGCCAGAATTTCAAGGCTGCAGTGAGCTATATATGACCAAGCCACTGCATTCGAGCCTGAACAAAAGAATGAGAACCCATCTCTAAAAAACTTAAAAATAAAACAAAACAAAATGAGTTGGTTTTCTGGCATCCTTAACAAGGTGCCATTGATCAAGAAAGGGAACATGAGTGGAAGGACAGATCCTTGACTTTGAATTCCTTGGAGGCATACATGTGCAGGTGTTGACTAAATGATCTCATTTGAGATCATTTGAGGGAACTGGAAGTAGCCCAGGTTGCTGATCTCTGAATTCACACACACACACACACACACACACACACCCTTAGAGCAACTAGATAGGGAAACCAAAGTGCCTGGGTAACATTTACAATAGATAGAGCTTAAGACCTGGGCACAGTGACTCACGCCTGTAATCCTAGCACTATGGGAGGCCACGGCAGGTGGATTGCTTGAGTTCACAGGTTCAAGATCAGCCTGAGCAAGAGTGAGGCCCTGTCTCTAAAAATAGCCAGGCATTGTAGTGGGCATCTGTGGTCCCAGCTACATAGGAGGCTGAGGCAAGAGAATCGCTTGAGCCCAAGAGTTTGAGGTTGCTGCGAGCTATGATGCCAGGGCACTCTATCAAGGGAGACAAAGTGAGACTCTATCTTAAAAATAAAAAAAAAGAAGGTGACCCTGAGATTGCTGCAAGCAGGCAAGAACAGCTGTGGCTCAGCACCTGGCAGGCTCAGCACTGTACAGTTTTTGGGTCTTCCCTACTCCCTAACTCCCAAACCTGTGACTCACCTCTGCTCTGATCTGGGACCTGGCCCTACACTGAGCATCTTAGCAGCACCAGGAAAAAAACATGATAAAAAGAAGCTAAGGTTGGGGGGAGAAGGGATCAGGGCCAGGAATCCCAGAAAGCAAGCCACAGAGGTTTTGACCACCATACAAAAACAACAGAAGGAGGAGCTTGTTAGAGTCAGAAAAAATTCCTTCACTCTGCCTCATTGTAAAAACTCAGGGAAAACTATTTTCCCATAGAAACGAGCAGCAGATGAGTATGGAGGGAAAACTCTACACATAATATTATTATAAGAAAAAAGAATAAAGAACATCTCTATAGACAATGAAAGCAGTTGGGAAGATGTGCCCCTAAAATAGCTCCAAAGTGTAACCTGACATTTTAAAACAAGCCTAAATACATTAAGAAAATGGTTCAAGATGTGGAAGAACATCATAAGTCACAATTAGAAAACCTCAGCATTGAAGTGACAGCACTACAAAGAATTACAAAGAGAAGGAAATCTCAGAAACAAAGGAGAGACTAAAAAAGAAAAGAAATACTTGGGAAAAAATTATTTCAGAAACAAAGATGCAACTAAAAGGAATATCAGAACACACATACACAGCAGAGAATGCTCTAAAGGATATGTGATGTGAAAAAGAAAAAAATGTAAAAAAGGAATTACTTTAAAACTCAAAAAGAAATGAAGACACGAAGACTGTTAGTGAAGCTGGACTGTAGATGCACCTTTTCCAGAGAGCTCTGCTTTGCACTGTTGCTGCCATTCAACTGCCCTCTTAGATGTCTTGGTGGCCTCATTTAGTTCTTGTCACACTGCAGGTACAGACTACTTTTGTTCAATACATGGCGTTTAGCTCCTTGTGACAGCCCCTTCATTCCTCATGTCTAGGACTCAGGGAAGCCTTCACAGGCTGAGGCGCCAGCCACGTACACCTGAGCTGGAGGGTTCAAATCCAGCCCGGGCCACCAAACAATGGTGACGGCTGCAACCAAAAAATGGCCGGGCATTGTGGCGGCGCCTGTAGTTCCAGCTACTTGGGAGGCAGAGGCAGGAGACTCGCTTGAGCCCAGGAATTGGAGGTTGATGTGAGCTGTGATGCCACAGCACTCTACCCAGGGTGACAGCTTGAGGCTCTGTCTCAAAAAAAAAAA
>CAUYON010083797.1:0-13479 GCA_963573935.1 Arctocebus calabarensis | reverse complement strand
TAGAGTGCAGTGGCATCACAGCTCACAGCAACCTCCAATTCCTGGGCTCAAGTGAGTCTCTTGCCTCTGCCTCCCAAGTAGCTGGGACTACAGGCGCCCACCATAACGTCCGGCCATTTTTTGGCTGCAGCTGTCATTGTTGTTGGGCAGGCCCGGGCTGGATTCAAACCCGCGAGCTCAGGTGTACATGGCTGGCGCCTTAGCCTGTTGAGCCACAGGCACCAAGCCCATTTTGTCTTTTTTGTGTGCTATTTTTTGTGAAGTTTTAAAATCAGAGCTGGAGTAACTTGATCAAATGATTTTCTATGCTCTGAAGTAGATTAAATAGCATGGAAATTTTCATATAAAACCCTCTGGGTCTCAGACCTTTTTGAAAGTCGTTCTTTGACAACTTCTCCCGTATCTTATTAGTCTATATTTTTCTGGAGTCATTTTGTTTCCTAGAAAATCATTCACTTCATAGAAATGTATAAATGTTTTAGTCTTAGGTTGAACAGTGTGATTGCTGGTAGTTTATTTTCTTCCAACTCTGCCTTTTTTCTTCTCTATTTTCTCATTTTGTCTCCAAGTGCATTTATAATTGGTGTCATTTCTTCCAAGATTATGTCATTAAGTTGTCTTTCAGTCTTCAACTTTTAGGCTTTGAGTTTTCATCTCTTTCTGAGTTTTTATAATGTATTTTTTAAGAAGCTGGGAAGAGAATTCTGAAGGCAGCCAACCAAATGCCTTTTTGAGCAATAAGTTGTTGCTCTTGGGATTTTTTTCACCTACCTTTAAAATTTCATCTTGTTGAGGTTGGCCTGTTTCAAAGTGAAGAGGTCCCTTTGGGATGCTGACTGCCATCCAGCAAAGTCCCTCGCCCTCTCAGATAGTGTCATCTGCCAGTGTGATTAGCTAGCTTGCCGTTTCAGTTCTCACCAAGTCATTGATAAAATCATTGAACAGGAAAAGTCCAAGGACATAGCAGCGTGGTAAAAATTAATTAAGCATCTATTGGTTTTGCCTTGCAAACCTAAGAATTACAATTAGTTCTGTTTTGTGGGATTCCCATTTTAACAAAGGTAATTAAGCATCATCACCACTCAGAACCTGAGTATGAACTTCAGGTTCACTGAGCTCATTGAATAATCACATCCCCTAACACTGGCCGAGCAAGTTTCACACTCAACAAGACTTCTCTGGGTAAGGCATCGCACTGGTCTTAGACATACCAAACTGAAAATATGTAGCTTCTGCCCCTCCCAAGGACTTAGAGTATAAGGAAAATCCTTTCTTAGTTGTGTGATCTCCTATATCTGAAGGTTACCTCACGTCATTTTTTAAAAATTTACAAACATATTTTTTAAGGTCTTTCTTTATTGATTATAAGAGTAACATGTTACTGCAACCAGTGACTATATCTAAAAATAGAAAAAGAAGAAGTAATAATATCCCCTGCTTTATCCTCATCCTTCCCCACCTTACCCCACTCCAAAGTTAACCACTACTCACAACTAGATGTGGCTCCCCACCTGCCTGTCTACCCTCAAAACACACAGACATTCACAGGAGGAGGGGCATTGTTTGTATTTTAAAATTAAATTATACTGTAGGAATTAGCTTGCCATTTGTGCTTTTCCCTTAATACATCATGGATATCCTTCCAGGTCCGTAAACACTGTAGATCTAACTTAATATTTTTTGATTTTTGGTTGTTGGTTTGAGACAGAGTTTTTGTCACCCTCAGTAGAATGCTGTGGCATCATAGCTCACAGCAGCCTCAAACCCTTGGGCTCAAAAAATCCTCTTGTCTCAGCCTCCTGAGTAGCTGGGACCACAGGCGCCCACCACAATGCCCAACTACTTTTTCTATTTTGTAGAGAATGGTCTTGCTTTGCTCAGGCTGGTCTCAAACTCCTGAGCTTAGGTGATCCACTTCCTTCAGCCTCCCAGAGTGCTAGGATTTTAGGTGTGAGCCACTGGGCCTGGCCTCTAATTCAATTTTTTTAATAGCTATACAAGGTTGTCATAAAGTCCATGTGCAATTTGCAATGACATACTATTTTAAATTGCATACAAACTTTATGGCTACTCTGCGTAAGGTTCCATGGAAAGGAATCACTTTAGTTTATTCAACCATTTCCTTGCTGATGGGCATTAATCTTGTTTCCAGTTTTTATTGTTGTCATTGTCATTCTCATCACATGTTGGATGACAACAGCATGCACACTTATATATCACAGCCTTTGTTTCTTTTGCCTAGATTACCAAATATGAGATCAATAATTGTTATGTTAATTGGCACTGACAGATTCTTATCCTTAAATGGCTAAAGCAGAGGGAGTGGTAATCAGGTAAATGTCTTAATGTTTAAAATATACCCCCGCACACACACACACACACACACACACACACACACACACACACACTGAAAGACTTGCTTTGAAAGGGGAACGCCTGGCATGGGTTGGGAGTTTCATTTGTCCCTAGCATCCCCTGCAGCTACCACCATGCCACCCCCCAGGCAGGCTGCACTAAGAATATAAAACAACAACAGAGCCAGGTACCGAGGGCTGGCGGAGGTCATACACTAGTGCTGTAGCTGCATGTCTTCCATTTTATTCTCACCACTTTATAAGAGATAGATACCATCCTCCTTTTACAGGAGTGGGAACTGAGGCTTAGAGAGTTTTAGTCACTCATTCAAGGCCACAGATCTAGTAGGTGGTGTAGCTAGGATTTGGTTCCAGTTCTACCTGCCTTCCAGACCCATGCTGTTAACCACAGTGTGGGATTTCTTCCAAGGATGCTATCACTGGGAGCCCCAAAGTGATCTGAACCCTGACGTTCACCTTGAACACATGGCAGGGCCAAGCCTTGCCTCCTGCTATGTAAGGTCCTGGCAGTGAACCTGACCTCCAGATAGTCCCTCCCCTATTCCAAGAAAAACCGAGTGACCTCACGGGCCCCCTAGGACGTGATGGTTGGCATGTTTGCTTCTCCCTGCACACAACTCAGAGCCCAGCTTTCTCCTCTTTTTCTCTCTCCCTCTTTGTTGTCCTTTCTCAAAACAAAACTGGAACAATGAAGAGAAACTGGGAGCCAGCCCTTAGCTTGACCTTTCCCGTTCTCTCCTCATGGCCAATAGATACCCATGACTCAAAGTACAGACTCTGGAGTCAGAATGACCTGGGTTGTAAAAACCAACTTGTTAACCTTGAGCAATTTTCTGAGCTTCTCCAAGCCTCATGCTCTCACTGACAGCACGACCATCCTACTCAGTGTCTTATCTTACCTACCAGGGCATCATTTCCTTGGAGACAGGCCAAAATCTATGCCTCTGGGCTTATAGGTCTTGAGGGAGCCTGCATAGCACTGGGAAAATGTTGATTCCCCACAATTAAATTCACTAGTGTTTTAAAGTCAGGTTGAGGGCTGATAAGGGGAGAAGGAAAATGAATTCATATTTATGGAGGACCTACTGTGTGTGAAGCACTATCTTAGAATTTACCAAATGTTAACTCAACTCTGAGGAGTAGCTATACATATTTAATGATTCCCGTGGAATAGAGGAGAAAATGAAACTTAGCACAGCCACGGTAATGTTGCCAGGGTTGCAGAGCTGAAATGATGGTGGTGATGATGACATTGGTAGCTTATTGTTTATTGAACTTTCGCTATGAGTAGGCACTATGCTAAGACCTTTGCTCGCACTATTTCCTTTAATCCTCACAATGACCCCCAACAACTAAGTCCCATTACAGTTCTCCTTTTAAGAATGGTTAAGTGACTTGCCAAGGGCACTCAAATAGTTAAGTATTAGAGTTGGGATTTAGACTCAGTTCTCCGTGATTTCTTAGGAGTATCTCTTCCATTTGCTTTGGAAGGCCTTGGTGGCAGTTATTCAAATTTAAACATTCAGCTTCCCAGACCATTTCTAAACATGTGTCATGCAGCCGTACAGAAGGCCAGGTCTTTAGAAAAAGAAGGCAGACTCCATACCCACTGCCTTCTCCCTTCATCTTCTCTGCTCTGTGGGCAACACTTTCATGGCAAGATTCCGCATCCGGTCTCATGGACACACATACTGTCTGTGCTTGGCACAGCCTGCTGTCTCCATGGAACATCTGTGGCTCACTACTAGTGTGAGTGATTCTATTTTCCACACATCCCAGCTCGTTAGAAAGCAAGGCTCCTATTTGTTGGTGGATGTTTGCAATCTGAAGCTGAAATACTGCAAAATGATGATTGAGCTGATTCACAGTGGGAGAGAGTCTGTGACACATAAACACACACATACACCCAGACACCTAATTAGTGAGAATTGATCTCTGGCCTGATCCAAGGGGTATAGTGACTTTTTCCACTGAGGGGCCATCTAGATTCTGATGACAGTTATCCAACTGGAAGCTTTTCTTATAGCAATGGTAGTCTTTCCCGGCCGGCATTGCCACCCCCAAGTCCCCTGGGCCACCCAGCTGAAGTATCAGTGTCCTAATGAAGTACTCTGCTGACGAAGATGGCAAGAAAGCTCAAGTAAACAGCATCCCCCCAACCAGCCCAGGGCTCTGCAAAAAGGAAAGAGCTTCCCCTCTCCTCTTCTGTGAAATCACCTTAGAACTTCCTCAACATTCCTCTCAGATTTTCCACTTCTGGTCTTTGGCCAAATGCAATCTTTAAAAATACACATTTGGCAAGAATCTTCAAAAAAAAAAAAATCTCTTCAGATTGTTATGTGATGGTGGGGAAAAGACACATTTTTTTTTAACTCTAAAAAAAGCACCTTAGCATTTTGTAGGCTTTTATAATTCTGAAACAGCTGAAATGCTAAAACTTTCAAGTTGGCAGGATTGAAACCGAAATCTGCAAAGCAGGTTCAATTTGACAGGAGTAAGAGCCTTGCATTTCAGAGGGTTTGATGAGCTTGTGGGCCCCGAGCCATCAACACCACAGGTGGCTACCCACTCGCAGGGAGCCCTTCGTGCCCGCCGGGTCTCCACGTCCAGTAGTTTCCTGCAGGGCTCACACTGAGAGACACTTGGGGTTGGTCCACACAGGCCTCCCTGTTGTTCTCCTGGCTGCTGATGGCAGAACATGGTGTGGTTAGGGAGTCGGGCTGTGCAGGCAGACTGCCTCATTCCACTACCTATGAACTGGAGAACCTTCTTCACTTAATTCTTTGATGCTTAGTTTCCTCATCTATGAAATGGGATAATCACTACCTGATGGGGTGAATGTGGGGACCAAATGAGTTAATTCTTATAAAATGTCTCAGAACAGTACCAAGAATACAAGAAACATCCAATAATGTTGCAAGCTGTTTTCTAGTAGAGAAGGCTCAAGTTTGAAGAAAGATTCGGGGTGATGAAGAAAGGTGGGAAGCCCAGTCCTGGGTTATTGTTAAAGAGGTTTGGGCCCTAGTAGGATAGGTACGAGGTTAGGACAAAGGCCACCATAGATACCAAAGGCCTACTATTGGCAGAAGCTCTACTGGAACATTCAAAGAGGTCAACATTCAAAATTAACATTTTGAATCATCAAGCATTCAATATATTTGTTGATTTATAACCATCTTGTTCCAGAAAGGATTGAAGAAAGTTTCTAGTTATACAAAATAAGGCAAGATAGGTTAATTTTTAAATTAGACTGGAAAAGAAAATATGGTCACAGAACAGAGCCGAGCATGAGTCTAAATATGAGTAGCATCATGAACTACCTTTCTCCTAAGCCTGGTTCATTATGCTGGCTGCAAACCAAGCCTCCTCGCAGCCGCTTGACTAAGGAAAGCCTGGTCAATTTCATGTCTGCGGCACTCAGGATGCAGGAAAAGCTGGTGCCTGAGCACGCTTGCAGTCAGCTGACCTGAGCTGGCAAGCAGGCCTCAAGGTTTGTCCCTGGACAAATTACTTAATGTCTCAGAGTTTGAGTATCTTCACCTATAAGGGGAATAATAATGGTGGTCCTGGGTTATTTTGAGGGCAAAGCGAAATAATTTCTGTAAAGTGTTTATCACACAGTCCTCTGATACCTAGCAAGCATTCAGTAAACTAAGATAAATAAACTGTAGAAATTATGGATAGACCCAACTTTCTTTTGGTTGATCAGATGGGAATGTCTCCCTTCCTGAAAGGATAATGTGTCACATAGTAAAGTATGTTGCCCTCCATGGTGACAGATGGCGGAAATCCCCCAAAGCAATGGTATTTGGGAGCTAGTGTTTAGGAGCATGACAGAGTATGGGTTGAATGCTAGGTCTGCCACTTCCTGCAATATCACCTCACTTGCTGGGACTCAGTTCTTCATTTATAAGTGGGCAAAATAATAGAACCTCCCTCACAAGGTTGTTATGGAAATCAAATGAGGTTATAATTGTTCGAGCATTTAGCACAGTGTTGGCATGCAGTGAGCCCTCAATGGCCATGTTATTATTTGTTGTTTGCTGTTGTTGATGACAACACCGTGATTCAGATCTGGCTTGACCCAGAGGGACACCCAGAACTCCTGGAGTAGTGGGCAGCCTGCTGGATATGGCTCCTCTCAACTCGACTTCCAGCAGCTACTGTGGACAATAAGACTGCACTACAGCCAGCATTCAGCTGTAGCTGTTCTATCTCATCAACTGAGGACAAACCATATGGGCTTAAATAATCAAGTGAGAGGTGGAAACAATATTCTCTTGGGGAGGAAGACGAAGGTCCCTATGAGGACCTGGGCCTGAATGAACGTCCACTTCAAGATCCTTCTTAGAAAAATTGTGTTGATGAAAGGCAGTTGGTACTTATGAATGGAGTTATGATGACCTGATCATTAGGGGTGCGGAACAAGGAGTCAGATTGTTCTGGGTTCAAGACCTGCTTCCATCACTTATTGGCTGTGTGAGGTGGGACAAGTTACGTAACTCCTCTGTTCCTCAGTTTCCTCATCTGCTAAAAAGAAAGTGGGGGAGTGAGACAATAACAGAGCCAGCCTCAGATGGCTGTGGTAAGGATCAAGTGAATTGATAACACGTGGGGTGTCTTCAATAGGACTTATGGCAGAGCCAATCCCTAAGTGTTAGCTGTTAGTATTAAAGAGTAGACACAGAACATGTGAAACTGAGCACAGTCTGGGGGTGAAGGAAATGGTGAAAGAGAATGGGTTTGGGAGGAAGGAAGAATGGAGTGAGTTGTTTTAGGGTGAGCCAGTGGGGACTGGGGTACACGGTGGGTTATAAACAGAGGGAAGGACGTTGAGGTAACAGATGAGACGGGCTTCTGGGCACAGGTGGAGCGGATAGCCAGGCATGCGGGGGAGGAAGGCATTCAGGATGAGCAAGGTGGCAGCTAAGTTTAGTGCTGGGAGGGAGGGATTTGAATATGCATGTACCGTAATCGTCCCGCTGTGTCAAACAGCTTGATTTTTTCAATCATTGCTGGGGGGCAGGGGAGGGGAGTCATGAATGGAGAAACAGAGTCAGCAGAAATCCCTGTGTTGAGAGCAGTCTGTTCCATCCTTCTGGGTTCAGGCCACTGGCTTCCCCAGGCCCTCTTTAGGGTGCCCCGAGAGGAGCCTTCCCCCCCTTTGTTAAGTGTAGCTACCTGTTTAGGAATGACGGATCATCAGGGAACAGGGCATTGATTCTTGTCTGACATAAACACGAGTTCCTGGTCTTCAGTCATAGTTTGTGGACAACCAGAAATGGATAAGGGTGCACGCATCACCCGTGGAGCTCAAATTCCTTCCAGCACCAACTTCCACTGCTCTCTTCTTTCTCCTGCCCGCTCCCCAGCCTCGCTCTCCTCTCCCCTTCTTCCTCTCTCTACTCCTCTTCTCCGGTTCCCTCTTTATCTCTCTCCCACAAATCTATATTCAGTTTCTGTCTTCCAAAAAGAAAAAGTGAGTAGGAGGACAAATTGTTTAAAAGCAACGCAGTTATTTTAACAAAATGCTTTTTCCTTTGAGTCAGTCCTAAGAAATTTGGGTAAAATCTGAGCCAGAATGAACCAAAAAATAATCCTAAAAAATGAGATGGTTTAGAAGATAGGGCTTAAACTCCCCCAGATATGATAGGGAACAGGAAAGAACAGAGGGGACGTGAAGACTAGTGTGTTGGGAAGGAAACCAAACAAAGGTGTTCGATGAGAAGCCTGAAAGCCAGCGGGGAGAAGGCAAGACGTGTCTTCAGTCATTTCGATGTCAAGTCCATTCCATTGTCTCCTAGAAACATCTGAATAATGGCTTGTGTAGACATAGCCATCCAGATCTTGGCCACTGAGGGCCTGGGTCCCCTCCTATGCCAAGGAGTCCTCCTATGCCTAGAAATCTTCACTCCTTGGATTTTAAGGTCCTGGAGCTGTTAAGAAATTATTTGACTCTCTGTTGGAATAACCGGAATCTTAGTTCTAGTCTCAGTTGTGCCCCTAACTTACTGAAATAGATCACGCCCTTAGCAGCTCTGTTTTATTCTTTACAAAACGAGAGGATTGGACTAGACGACCTCCAGGGTCCTTCAACTCTGATGTTCATTCTCTGGTTCTTTTTAGCTTTCTCACTCTGCTTGACAACTAGTTAACAGCATGGACTTTGGAGTCACACTGCCTACATCTGGATCTTACCTCTACACCTGGCCGCTATGAATCTTGAACTCCCTGGGCTTTCGGTTTCCTTATCTGTGAAAGGGTTAACATTAGCGTTGTTCACTCCACTTTTCCTCCTCCCATTCAAGGGAGTGTAACTGAATGAGAATAAAACCTGTTCTCATAAAAAGTACATCATGGTCAGGAGCAGTGGCTCATGCTTGTATTCCTAGCACTTTGAGAGGCTGAGGCAGGAGGATTGCTTGAGGCCAGGAATTTGAGACTAGTCTGGGCAAAATATCGAGACCCCCCCACCTCTAGATAAAATTGAAAAATTAGCTGTTCATGATGGTATACACCTATAGTCTCAGCTATTCAAGAGGCTGAGGCAAGAGGATCACTTGAGCCCAGGAGTTTGAGGTTATTGTGAGCTAAGATGGTACCACTGCACTTTAGCCAGGGGAATAGAGTAAGACCCTGTTTCAAAAAAAAAAAAAGGAAGAAGAAGAAGAATGAAAGAAAGAAAGAAAATAAGGAAGGAAGGAAGGAAGGAAGGAAGGAAGGAAGGAAGGAAGGAAGGAAGAAGGAAGGAAGGAAGGAAGGAGAAAATCAAAGAAAAAGAAAAGAAAAAGAAAAAAAGAACCTCACTTGCACATTCCAAAGCTACACCATTATTAGTAATAATATTCTTTCGATACCCTCTAAACTGACAGCAAAAGAGTATGGAACTGAGATCTGGTTGTTCCTCTGATCTGGTTCCATCTCTGTTTCAGCTTGAGAAAGCTGAGACCAAAAACTATCTGCCCAGCAGCAGTCAGCAAGTATTCTTGAGCACCTGCAGAAAGAGCCCAGGGAAAGCTTGAAAGGGGAAGTCCTTGCTCACACCCAAGATCTCGCATCTGATTCTGGGATCCATCCTGAAAACAACATGGGGGGGAAAAAAAACCCTGAATCTTCCAGACCAACATATGAACTGTTTTTCTTTCTAATCCCTTTGCATCCTCATCCTCCAGATTCTTCCTTGGCTATAGGAATGTATTTTCTTAGGAAATTGCTCTTGCCTTATCTCCCTCCTGAAAAAATTTGTTATTTCTGAAAAGACGTATTCTTCCCACAACTTGGTGCTGTGCACCAGATCGTAGGTGCAGGGTCAGGAAGAAAAATCTATGCATTAGTGAAATTGCTTCCTTTTGCTTATCTGCAAACTCTCAAGAAAAGGCCCTGGAAGAAGGCCCCAGAAGGTCTCCCCTGCAGGCAGCGAGCGCAGCATCCCCTTGGCTTAGGAGGGAGAAATCCCCTGAATCAGCCAGCGAGAAGGGACACAACACCATCTCTGCTGGCAGCAGCGCTTCCTGTGCCAAACCTTTGGGGTTCCCAGCCGCTGTTCATTAATGCTGCCCACAGGCGGAGGGAGAAATCTGTCTGCTCCCACAGGCAGAAGGTCTAGGTTCCAGGGCACTGGAGGAGATAATTATCTTTATGACCAGGGGACACTTGGCAAGGAGGTCAAGTGACTTACACATTCCAGAAAGTCTAGGTGGATGATGATGATAAAACTATCTTGTCCTTAACTGCTGGCAAAACAAACAAAAGATATTTTAGAAAGAACATGCCATAGAAAAAGCAATGATGGATTTGAGGACAATGAGGTCTGGAATCTCACCAATCACAAGAGTCTTGTGATGGTCTATCTGGCAAAATTAGAGAGGTGGATTGTTGCCCTGCCTATTTCATAGCGCCATTGTGAGAATTAATCGAGATACTAGTTGTCAAAGGATCTTGAGAACTATTGCACTTTACCCATTCATTCATTCTGATGATAGACAGCAAGTGTTCACTAGGTGCTATGGGTTGGGGATTGAAGTGGTGTCAGGTAGGCATGGTAACTTCCCTTACGTGCAAGTAGGGGAGGACAGCTGTGTCCTGTCCTCTGCACTGACTCATGGTTTCTCAAGAGCTCTCCTAGAGGCTGTGTCCCAGACCTCTAGCTACCCCTTAGCAGGAAATCCAATCTCTCCTACCTTGGGTCTTCCCTGAGGTGGCTCTGAGGTCTAAGTGGTCAGTCCAGACTTCCCAAGACTTCCAGACTGAACTGGATCCTAGATGTGCTCCATGGAGGCTGCAATGTGTCACAACTTTCACCAAGATGCTAGCTTCAGAATGGCCTTTCACTTTGCCAATTGCCCTGGTGCTTCTGGGATGGGAAAACTCCACACAGACCTTCAGCTTGCTACCCCTGGTGCCAATGTAGGCTCGATCTGTCTCTAAAGATAGTGTGATTTCTAAGTAGGCTGCTATTACTCCTTAAAAGGTGAATAATAAAAACAAGTGACATTTATTGAACAATTTCAGGATTTATGAACCAGTTATTATTCTGAGCGTGTTTCATACATTAACTCACTTAATCTTTAAGAGGTCTCTAAAGAGATAGGTATTATCTCCATTTTACAGATGATAAAATGAAGCTTGGAGTGGTTGAGTAACCCTTCTGGGCCACAGCTAATAAACATCAGAGCCAGGATAAGAGAGAGAGAGAGAGAGAGACATCCCCTTTCACTATCACACTCTACTGCCTCGAAGGACGAGGACAATTTTGCACCAGGTGCATCAGAACAGTAAAACATGCAGATCTTTAGATTCAAGTTTAAGTCTGCTCCAAAGGGGAGGAGGTCAGGAGCCCCTCGGTGTCCACCAGCTCAGAGTTGTCATTCCTTCTCAATGACCTTACTTCTTCCACCCTCAGGGTGCCTTCCACTTAGGGATCAGCATCACCTCCCACACCATTAGCCTAGCAAATCGCCTCTAACTTCCACAACTTGACATCTTCTCTTTCTATAAATTTGTCCTCTGAACTTCCATCTCTTCTAGACCTGCATACCAACTGTGTCTCTTGCAGAAAACAAAATTAAACCTCTTCTTCCACCAGACACCCAGCTGTGCACAAAGAAATTAATCAATTATAGTTGAGATAAGAGCTGCAAAGGAGCAGCTCACAGGGCTGTGGCAATACTACTGTTATCTCTGAAGACACTCCTGGACCATTCTCTGGAAAGGAAGGTCTGGGCTCGCTGGGATGCATGCTCATCCTGCGGATATTTCAAGATCTACAGGCTCCCCTGTAACACTTGTTCCCTCCTCTTATATTGATATTAAAAAGTTAACCCTTTTCATTCCTTGGTACATATGACAACTACTACTGTGTCTGAAAATTAAACTAATCTTCTCTTATAAAATAAGGCTTCTTAAAATAGCATCCGAGTGAGGAGCGAGGGGCTGCTGGTGCCTATGTGAGTTCCTAAAGTTCTAAGGGGGTGATGCCCCGGACCAGAAAGTGCTTCATCACCCATTCAGTCTGCCAGTTATTTAGGGTCTGCATTTGACATGTCAGTCCTCATGATACCAGAATTTCTTCCTCTTTAGTAGGTCCTTGGTCTTGGGCATTCGAAGAATGAACCCACAGACCACAGATCAGTGGTAAGATGGGATTTTTATTAGAAGTGAGAAAGGAATACAGAAGAAGTAAAAAGCATCAGAGCTTCTGGAAGGGGGAAAGAATTAACTGGGGAGTCTCTACCTGGGCTCTTTTATCTAGGGGTATTAGGTCTTAAGAATTACACTTGGCCAAGACTTGGGAAATAGAAACATGTTTTCATCATTAATGAGTGTTATTGACAAAGGAATGAATGCAGTCCCTCCAGCTCAGGGCAAAAGGTCAGGGTGTTCCCTTCATGAACTTGCCCAAGCCTAGGAAACTGGGGTCTGCTGTCCAACCTTGAATCGGGGGGGAATCCTGTATCACTCAGTCCTGGTGTAACATGGGAGGTTGCCTGGGAAGTGCTTCAAAATACTGATGGGTCCTCTGGACCCACTTCAAGTCCTGAGCAGGATCTTGTTTTAAAGCTGCTCAGAGGATTCTTGCGGACCACTGAGGTGAGAAATGGTATGCTACAGGTAGTAGAGCTTTCAGAAAACAAAGTCAAAGCCCTCTTGACTTAGAACCGTGACTAGGAGAGGGCTTAGAGCAAGCTGATCAGCCATCCATCCATTCACTCGCTCGCTCACTCAACAGTGTTTATTGAGAACCTCCTATCCACTGGGCAGGTTGAAGTATCCTTCAGCTTGAACAAACAGAAACCTCTTTTGGACTAGAGTTTTGGCAGCTTAGCTCTGACATGCTGCAAGCCTCTGAGACTAAGGCCTTCTGAGAGTCACCGAAGAAAGGAAACGTAGAGGAATGGACGGAGGGGCCATGGGGAGATCTCTGCAAGTTTCTAGAATCTCTCCGCCCCATGTGAATCACTTTGTTCTCTGTTTCCCAAATATAGTTAGCAAGAAAACCCTTGCACTGAAAAGAATCTTCTTCTATTTCCTTAGAGGCCTCAAGAAAGGGAGAAGATTGCTTCCTACCCGAAAGGTGCTGAAAGGGGATCCATGGCTTGGGCCTGATGTATCTTCTTTTCTTTTAAATAATGTATTTATATATAATTGCTTTTCTTTTTCTATAGAAGCAATGTATTATTCACTGCACAAAAATTAGAAAATAAAAATTAGTTAAAAAGTAACAAGTACTGGCTCGGCGCCTGTGGCTCAACGGGCTAAGGCGCCAGCCACGTACACCTGAGCTGTCAGGTTCGAATCCAGCCCAGGCCCACCAAACAACAATGACGGCTGCAACCAAGAAATGGCCAGGCATTGTGGCGGGCGCCTGTAGTCCCAGCTACTTGGGAGGCGGAGGCAGGAGAATCGCTTTAGCCCAGGAATTGGAGGTTGCTGTGAGCTGGGATGCCACAGCACTCTATCCAGGGTGACAGCTTGAGGCTCTGTCTCAAAATAAATAAATAAATAAATAAATAAATAAATAAATAAATAAATAAATAAATAAAAGTAACAAGTACCATGATTGCATTAATGTACACAGCTATGATTTAATAAAAAAAAAGGTAAC